>PVJO010012862.1:0-54005 GCA_004026905.1 Hystrix cristata | reverse complement strand
TTAGGATCCGGCTCCCGGTGAAAGGTAGCTTGCCAATTTGCATGGCAAAGTACTGGCACTTGACTGACAAGTTGAGGGCACATGTGAACATAAAGACGGGGACTTGCTCAGAGGCAGGGCAGAGCGAAATGTCCGCTCGGTTAGGGTGAGGATCCGGCCCACGGTGAGAGATAGCTTGCCCATTGACATGGCAAAGTACTCGGGCCAGAATGCCAAGTTGAGGACACATGCGAACATCGAGGCAGGGAGTTTCTCGGGGGCAGGTGGGAGCGAAATACCGGCTCGGTTAGGGTTAGGATCCGGCTCCCGGTGAAAGGTAGCTTGCCAATTGGCACGGCAAAGTACTGGCACCTGACTGACAAGTTGAGGGCACATGTGTACATAAAGACTGGGACTTACTCGGAAGCAGGGCGTAGCGAAATGTCCGCTAGGTTAGGATTAGGATCCGGCTCCCGGTAAAAGGTAGCTTGCCAATTGGCATGGCAAAGTGCTGGTGCCTGACAGAATAGTTGAGGTCACATGAGAACATAGAGGCAGGGACTTCCTGGGGGGGAGGCCGGAGCAAAATATCGGCTAGGTTAGGGTTAGGTTCCGGGTCCCGGTGAATGGTAGCTTGTCAATTGGCACGGCAAAGTACTGGCAACTGACTGACAAGTTGAGGACACATGCGAGAATTGAGGCAGGGACTTCCTCGGGGGCAGACCGGAGCAAAATGCCATCTCGGTTAGGGGTAGGATCCGGCTGCCGGTGACAGGTAACTTGCCAATTGGCTCGGCAAAATACTGGACCCTGATGGACAAGTTGAGGTCACATGCGAACATCGAGGAAGGGCCTTCCTTGGAGGCAGGGCGGAGCAAAATATCTGCTCGGTTAGGTTTAGGATCCGGCCCCCGGTGAGAGGTAGCTTGCCTATTGAGATGGCAAAATACACGTTCCTGACTGCCAAGTTGAGGACACATGTGACAATCGAGTCAGGGACTTCCTCGGTGGCAGGAGGGAGCGAAATATTGGCTCGGTTAGGGTTAGGATCCGGCCCCCGGTGAGAGGTATTTTGCCCATTGGTACGGCAAAATGCTCGGGCCTTAGTGACAAATTGAGGACACATGCAATAATAGAGGCAGGGACTAGCTCGGGGGCAGACCGGAGCAAAATGCCGTCTTGGTTAGGGTTAGGCTCCAGCACGCGGTGAGAGGTAGCTAGCCCATTGGCACGGCAAAATAATCGGGCCTGACTGCCAAGTTGAGGTCACATGCGAACATCCACGCAGGGCCTTCCTTGGAGGCAGGGCGGAGCAAAATATCAGCTCTGTTAGGGTTAGGATCCGAGTCCCGGTGAATGGTAGCTTACCAATTGGCACGGCAAAGTACTGACACCTGACTGACATGTTGAGGGCACATGTGTACATAAAGACTGGGACTTCCTTGGAGGCAGGGCATAGCAAAATGTCCGCTCGGTTAGGTTTAGGATCCGGCCCCCGGTCAGAGGTAGCTTGCCCATTGGCACGGCAAACTAATCGGGCCTGACTGCCAAGTTGAGGTCACATGCGAACATCGAGGCAGGGACTTCCTCGGGGGCAGACTGGAGCAAAATGCCGTCTCGGTTAGGGTTAGGATCCGGCTCCCGGTGAAAGGTAGCTTTCCAATTGGCACGGCAAAGTACTGGCACCTGACTGACAAGTTGAGGTCACATGTGAACATAGAGACTGGAACTTCCTCGGAGGCAGGGGGGAGCGAAATATCCGCTCGGTTAGGGTTAGGATCCGGCCCCCGGTGAGAGGTAGCTTGCCAATTGGCTCGGCAAAGTACTTGCGCCTTACTGACTATTTGAGGTCACATGCGAACATCCAGGCAGGGCCTTCCTTGAGGCAGGGCGGAGCGATATATTGGCTCTGTTAGGGTTAGGATCCGGGTCCCGGTGAAAGGTAGCTTGCCAATTGGCACGGCAAAGTACTGGCACCTGACTGACAAGTTGAGGTCACATGTGTACATAAAGACTGGGACTTCCTTGGAGGCAGGGCGCAGCGAAATGTCCGCTCGGATAGGGTTAGAATCCGGCCCACGGTGAGAGATAGCTTGCCCATTGGCATGGCAAAGTACTCGGGCCGGACTGCCAAGTTGAGGACACATGCGAACATCGAGGCAGGGACTTCCTCGGGTGCAGACTGGAGCAAAATGCCGTCTCGGTTAGGGTTAGGATCCGGCTCCCGGTGAAAGGTAGCTTGCCAATTGGCACGGCAAAGTGCTGGCGCCTGACAGACAAGTTGAGGTCACATGAGAACATAGAGGCAGGGACTTCCTGGGGGTCAGGCCGGAGCGAAATATCGGCTCTGTTATGGTTCGGTTCCGGGTTCCGGTGCATGGTAGCTTGCCAATTGGCATGGAAAAGTACTGGCAACTGACTGACAAGTTGAGGACACATGCGAGAATTGAGGCAGGGACTTCCTCGGGGTCAGACCGGAGCAAAATGCCACCTCGGTTAGGGTTAGAATCCGGCTCTCGGTGACAGGCAACTTGCCAATTGGCTCGGCAAAGTACTGGCGCCTGATGGACAAGTTGAGGTCACATGCGAACATCGAGGAAGGGACTTCCTTGGAGGCAGGGCTGAACGAAATATCTGCTCGGTCAGGGTTAGGATCCGGCCCCCGGTGAGAGGTAGCTTGCCCATTGGTACGGCAAAATGCTCGGGCCTTAGTGACAAGTTGAGGACACATGCGGGAATAGAGGCAGGGACTACCTCGGGGGCAGACCGGAGCAAAATGCGGTCTCGGTTAGGGTTAGGATCGGCCCCTGGTGAGAGAGAGCTTGCCAATTAGCTCAGCAAAGTACTGTCGCCTAACTGACAAGTTGAGTTCACATGCGAACATTGAGGCAGGGACTTGCTTGGAGGCAGGGCGGAGCGAAATATCGGTTCGGTTAGGGTTAGGATCAGGGTCCCGGTGAAAGGTAGCTTGCCAATTGGCATGGCAAAGTACTGGCACCTGACTGACAAGTTGAGGGCACATGTGAACATAAAGACGGGGATTTGCTCAGAGACAGGGCGGAGCGAAATGTCCGCTCGGTTAGGGTTTGGATCCGGCACGCAGTGAGCGGTAGCTTGCCCATTGGCACGGCAAAATACTCGATCCTGACTGCCACGTTGAGGACACATGCGAATATTGAGGCAGGGACTTCCTCGGGGGCAGGCGGGAGCGAAATATTGGCTCAGTTAGGGTTAGGATCCGGCCCCCGGTGAGAGGTAGCTTGCTTATTGACACGGCAAAATACTCGGGCCTGACTGCCAAGTTGAGGACACATGCGAATATCGAGGCAGGGACTTCCTTGGGGGCAGGCCGGAGAGAAATGTCCACTCGGTTAGGGTTAGAATCCGGCTCCCGGTGAAAGGTAGCTTGCCAATTGCCTCGGCAAAGGACTGGCGCCTGACTGACATGTTAAGGTCACATGCGAACATCGAGGCAGGGACTTCCTTGGAGGCAGGGCGGAGCGAAATGTCCGCTCGGTTACGGTTAGGATCCGGCCCGCAGTGAGCGGTAGCTTGCCCATTGGCACGGCAAAATACTCGATCCTGACTGCCACGTTGAGGACACATGCGAACAATGAGGCAGGGACTTCCTCGGGGGCAGGCGGGAGCGAAATATTGGCTCGGTTACGGTTAGGATCCGGCCCCCGGTGAGAGGTAGCTTGCCAATTGGCACAGCAAAGTACTAGCACCTTACTGACTAGTTGAGGTCACATGTGAACATAGAGACTGGGACTTCCTCGGAGGCAGGGCGGAGCGAAATGTCCGCTCAGTTAGCATTAGGAACCTGCGCGCGGTGAGAGGTAGCTTACCCATTGGCACGACAAAATACTCGGGCCTTAGTAACAAGTTGAGGACACATGCGAGAATAGAGGCAGGGACTTCCTCGGGCGAGATCGGAGCAAAATGCCGTCTCGGTTAGGGTTAGAATCCGGCTCCAGCTGACAGGTAGCTTGCCAATTGGCTCAGCAGAATACTGGCGCCAGACTGAAAGTTGAGATCACATGCGAACATCGAGGCAGGGACTTCCTCGGAGGCAGGGTGAAGCAAAATGTTCACTCGGTTAGGGTTAGGATCCGGGTCCCGGTGAAAGCTAGCTTGCCAATTGGCACAGCAACGTGCGGGCACCTGACAGACAAGTTGAAGTCACATGTAAACATAGAGGCAGGGACTTTCTCGGGGGCAGGCATTAGCGAAATATTGGCTCAGTTAGGGTTAGGATCCGGCCCCCGTTGAGAGGTAGCTTGTTTATTGATACGGCAAAATACACGGGCCTGACTGCCAAGTTGAGGACACATGCGAATATCGAGGCAGGGACTTCCTCGGGGGCAGGGCGGAGCGAAATGGCCACTCGGTTAGGGTTAGGATGCGGCCCTCAGTGAGAGGTAGCTTGCCCATTGGCACGGCAAAATACTCGGGCCTTAGTGACAAGTTGAGGTCACATGTGAACATAGAGACTGGGACTTCCTCGGGGGCAGGGCGGAGCGAAATGGCAGCTCGGTTAGGGTTAGGATTCGGCTCGCGGTGAGAGGTAGCTTGGCCATTGGCATGGCAAAATACTCGGGCCTGACTACTAAGTTGAGGACACATGGGAGCATTGAGGCACAGACTTCCTCGGGGGCAGGCCGGAGCAAAATGTTGGCACTGTTAGGGTTAGGATCCGGCTCAGGGTGAAAGGTAGCTTCCAATTGTCATGGCGAAGTACTGGCGCCTTACTGACAAGTTGAGCTCACAAGTGAACATAAAGACAAGGAGTTCCTTGGGGACAGGGCAGAGCGAAATGTCGGCTTGGTTAGGGTAAGGATCTGGCTCCCGGTGAGGGGTAGCTTGCCCATTGGCATCGCAAAATACTCTCTCCTGAGTTTCAAGTTGAGGACACATGGGAACATAGAGGCAGGGACTTCCTTGGGGGCAGGTTGGAGCGCATTGTCAGCTTGGTTAGGATTAGGATCCGGCGCCCAGTGAGAGATAGCTTTCCCATTGGCATCTCAAACTACTCGGGCCTGAGAGGCACATTGAGGTCACATGCGATCATACAGGCAGAGACTTCCTCTGGGGCATGGTGGAGCAAAATGTCGGTGGGTTTAGGGTTAGGATTCCGGTTCCGGTGAGACTTAGCTTGCTCATTGACATGGCAAAATACTCAGGCCTAAGTGAGATGTTGAGGACACATGTGAACATACAAGCAGTAACTTCCTCAGTTTCCGGGCGGAGCGAAATGTCGGCGGGGTTAGGGTTAGGATCCGGCTCTTGGAGAGAGGTAGATTGCCGATTGGCATAGCAAAATACTTGAGCATGAGGGACAAGTTGAAAACACATGTGAATATACAGGCAGGGCCTTCCTCAGGGGTCGGTCGGAGCAAAATATCGGCTTGGTTAGGGTTAGGATCCCGTTCCTGGTGAGAGGTAGATTGCCCATTGGGGTGGTAAAATACTCAGGCCTGAGGAACAAGTTAAGGACACATACGAACATACAGGCAGGGACTTCTTCTTGGGCAGAGTGGAGAGAAATGTCGGCTTGGTTAGTGTTAGGATCTGGCTCCCGGTGAGAGGTAACTTGATGATTGGCATGCCAAAATACTCGAGCCTGAGGGACAATTTGAGGACACATGTGAACATACAGGCATGGACTTCCTCGGGGGCAGGGCGGAGTGAAATGTCGATGGGGTTAGGGTTAGTATCAGGCTCACAGTGAGAGGTAGCTTGCCCATTGGGCTGCCAAAATACTCGGGACTGAGTGACAAGTTGAGGACACATGAGAACATACAGGCAGGGACTTCCTCTTGGGCAGAGTGGAGCAAAATGTCGGCTTGGTTAGGGTTAGGATCCGGCTCCCGGTGAGAGGTAACTTGATGATTGGCATGCCAAAATACACGGGCCTGCTGTTCAAGTAGAGGACACATCCGAACATACAGGCAAGGATTTCCTCTTGGGCAGGGTGGAGAGATTGCCGGGTTGGTTACTGTTAGGATCCGGCTGCTGGCGAGAGGTAGACTGCCAATTAGCATAGCAAAATACTTGAACATGGGGGACAAGTTGAGGACAAATGCGAACACACTGGCAGGGCCTTCCTCGGGGCAGGGTGGACGAAATGTCGGCAGGTTTACGGATAGGATCCGGCTCACAGTGATTGGTAGTTTGCCCATTGGGGTGCCAAAATACTCGGGCCTGAGGGACAAGTTGAGGACACATCCGAACATACAGGCAGGGACTTCTTTTGGGGTAGGATGGAGAGAAATGCCGGCTTGTTTATTGTTAGGAATCGGCTCCTGGTGAGAGATAGATTGCTGATTGGCATAGCAAAATACTTGGGCCTGAGATACAAGTTGAGGACACATGAGAACGTACAGGCAGAGACTTCCTCTGGGGCATGGTGGAGCAAAATTTCTGAGGGGATATGGTAGGGATCCAGCTTCCAGTGAGAGTTAGCTGGACCATTGGCATGGCAAAATACTCAGGCCTAAGTGAGATGTTGAGGACACATGCAAACATACAGGCAGGGACTTCCTCGGAGGCAGAGCAGAGTGAAATATGGGGGGGGTTAGAGTTAGGATCTGGCTCCCGGTGAGAGGTAGATTTCCGATTGGCATGGCAAAACACTTGGGCCTGAGGGACAAGTCGAGGACAGATGCGTACATACAGGCAGGCCCTTCCTCAGGGGAAGGACAGAATGAAATGTCGTCGGGGTTATGGTTAGGATCCGGCTCCGGGTAAGAGGTAGCTTGCCCATGGCATGGCAAACTACTCGTGCCTGAGGGCCAAGTTGAGGATACCTGCAAACATACAGGCAGGGACTTTCTCGTGGGTTGGACGGGGCAAAATGTTGTCTGTGTTAGGATTAGGATCCGGTTCCCTGTAAGAGGTAGCTTCCCCATGGCACGGCAATCTACTCAGGCCTGAGTGACAAGTAGAGGACACATGCAAACATAGAGGCAGGGACTGCCTCGTGGGTAGGGTGGAGTAAAATGTCGGCAGTGTTAGGGCTAAGATCTGGCTCCCACTGACAGATAGATTGCCGATTGGCATGGCAAAATACTTGGGCCTGAGGGACAAGTTGAGGACACATGCGAACATACAGCCAGGGACTTCCACTGGGGCATGGCGGAGCAAAATGTCGGCGGGTTTATGGTTAGGATCTGCCTCCCGGTGAGAGTTGGCTTGCCCATTGGCATGGCAAAATACTCGGGCCTAAGTGTGATGTTGAGGACACATGCGAATATACAGGCAGGAACTTCCTCGGGGTCAGGGCGAAGTGAAATGTCGGCAGGGTTAGGGTTAAAATCCCGCTCCCAGTGAGAGACAGATTGCCGATTGGCATAGCAATACACTTGGGCCTGAGGGACAAATTGAGGACACATGAGAACATACAGGCAGGGCCTTCCTCGGGGACAGGGTGGAGCGCAATGTCGGTGGGTTTATGCTTCCCCCTGCTTCAGCCTCCTGATTATTGGAATTACAGCCATATGCCACAGTGTCTATCTTGGCCCATTATTATGAAAAATATAAATACAGTCAGTCTGTATGTCCTCATGTTCTATATCCAAAGATTTAAAAAAGATTGCCTTTGTATTACAGATCTAGAGGCTTTTTCTTATCATTATGCTCCAAAATATAGAACAGTGACCTTGTCTATACCTCATGAACCTTTATTTCATGAAGTATGTCTAGGGAATATTTTCAGTGTACTACGTGGAACATTTAAATCATTATGAAACTTGTTTGAATTTTCAGCATCATAAAGACAAATCAATCGCTTTTGCTCTATTATCATACAGTACTTATTTTTAGTTCAGCATTGCATATATCTTTATTTGAATTTTTGTTTTTGTTGTTGTTCAGTAGTATTATTTCTGACACCACTCAACACATGTGATCGCATCATCTTTGGTTTAATGTGACAACTGAAAGTGAATGATAGTGACAGGTACTTGTGGAGTGTAATTACTCAACAAGCACCATCCTCAATCAATCGATCATACTTTAACTGAAATTTAACATTCTAATGCAGGAAGAACGTGAGCATTCATAAGTCCCCAGAAAAAAAAAGGGAAATCCAAAAGTGTTAACAATTATTAGGTGGTTTTGGAGTCACTTGGACAATTGTTTTATCTTTGTTACACTGAAAAAGGAGTCTAAATGCTAAATGTAGTAATAATCATTACATTAAAAATAATACTAATACCTCATTTTAATCATATACTTGTCACAATTTATTTTTCCCTCCAAAATCCAACAGAAAATCTTTGTTTTTATTTATTTATTTACCGTGTGGTTTTTCGTTTTTTGTTGTTGTTGTTGTTTTTTTGTGCCAGAGATGAAACTCAAGACCTTGGGCTTGTTAGGCATGGGTTCTTACCACTGAGCTAAATCCCCAGCCAAAATGGTGCCAGACTTTCTTTTATTTATTTATTTTTTTGTTTTGTTTTGTTTTTTGAGACAGAGTCTCGTTCTATAGTTCAGACTGGCCTTGAGCTCACTATGTATCCCAGGATAGCCTCAAACGCGTGGCAATCCTCCTGCCTCTGCCTCCCACGTGCTGGGATTATAGGCATGTGCCACAATGCCTGGCCTTGTCTCTAAAATTAAATTTAACTTCTAAAATGTTGGACATTTTAAAATAAAACTATATGGATTCCACTACAAACAATAAAAATTGTACTTATATATCAGTCTATAAATTTAATATACATGATTTTCTTCTAAACATGTATCTTATTATTATAGAATGAAAATTAATATAAATTAGTTATAGTAATATACCAGATTTTCTTTACCCCATAATAGAACATATAAAATATACCACTTCCAAAATTACCTGATTTATTTTCTTAAATAAAAACTGAAATTTGATCTGTATGGAGCAGATTTGAGTGCTAAAATACTGTGGGGTTTTATACAGTATATTAATGTTTCCTGTCCACAAACTAAGAATTATTTAACAGTTCTGAAAGTATTCTATCCCAGGACTAAAAGTCACTATCTTTAACACAATGAAATTAAAAAAAAAAAAAAAAAAAATAGAAAGTGCTTTGAAGAAAAATTTTTGATGAACTTATTTGAATTTGACAAAAATAAATGAAAAACATACTTTCTGTGCATCAAATTAGAGTCAAATGATGAATAGAGTTGTATTTGTATGTGTATTGTATATATTGTTAAAAAATAAAATTAACTACATGTTAGATGACTAACTCAATCCTCATGGATTTAAATCTGATATTTTTTCCACATAACAAGTTAAAAAAAAGTCACACATGCAGGTAGACAAAGATATAGAAAAAACTTTTTAGTAATTAGTCATAATTTTTTAATGAATTTTTGTGTAGCATAAAACTTTATCTCTGAGTTAACTACAAAATAAAAGTAGAAGAGGCTGAGGATGCCCAAGATGATTTCTGACAGTAATAATTTCTTTTGGACATTTGGATCCTCAGGTTTCTCAAGATGAGTTTTATATGCTAACTCATCATTTTTGAAATGGAATTAGTTGAGTTTTGCAGGCCCTGAGTACAGAGCAGTGGTAGAGCACCTACGTAGCATGTGCAAAGCTCTGGTGTCCACACAGAGCACAGACAGGGATAAAAGCATTTACTTTTTAATTGAAAAATTAAAGAAAACTTTGTTGTGACTTTTCATGGTAGTAGAAATTTCTGTTTGGTCTTCCTACCTAAAATTAAAAGTATTTTATGCATGTTTGTTTTTATTATAATAAAACTAAACAACTTATAGTGCTCTTAATAATTCCAACAGTAATAAATTCATTTGATAAACATATGAATTAATTTAGAGTGCATTTCATAGTTAACGTTGCTTTGTTAAATATACTCCTAAATTATCTGTTCATATTACATTTATTTCATGTTACATATTGCATGGATTATGTACTTACAAGGAGTATGCTAATTACTTTCAATAGACAATTTTGTACAGTTCTTACAACAGTTCCATGAAATGAATAATCTCACTTTCAGTTGTCATCAGAGGACTATGAGCCTTCAAAAGTTTGTGAATTTTCCCAAATCACACCATTATTAACCTTCAGAATCAAGATTCAGTTTTTGTATTCTAAACCTTAGATCTTATATATCTCACATTATAGAATTTGCTGACAGTATTTTTGATAAGTTTCCTGCATTTGCTGTCTGTAGTCTTTGCTTCTTATTTTCTCCAGAGTTGTATGAAATTGGTGTGTTTTTAACTATATTGCTGTACACAACTTCTTTGACAATTGATGTCTGCATCGCCATTTTCCTAGTTACTTTTCTCATTGACATGACAAAATGCACAACACCCAAGGTTAAAGGAAAGCTTTATTTTGGCTCACCATTTGATGAGGTTCAGTTCATGGTTGGCTGGCTCCAAGGAAAGGTGGCATGGTAGAGGGGAATTGCAGGGGAGAAACAGTCCATGGCAAAGCAGGGCAGGCAGAAGGCAGCAAGCAGCAAGAAGCAAGAAAAAAAAAAAAAAAAAAAAAAAAAAAAAAAAAAAAAAAAAAAAAAAAAAAAAAAAAAAAAAAGAAAGAAAGAAAGAAAGAAAGAAACAAATGATAAATGCCAACACTAACCCTTTCTGTTACTTACATTTTATCCAGGCCACCCACTCTTTAGGTCAGGTAGCTGTCACACCCAGGGTGGAACAGCCTCAATCCTACCCTGAACTATGCAAACATAGCAGTGGACTAATTTAATAATCACACACCCTTGATCCCAATATCACACATCTAATTCTAGCATCACATACTCTAGATATAGCCCCACTCATGGAAAGCCCCACCCATGACTGCATGAGGCTTTGTGGGAAATCTAGATAAAAGCCATAACAGCCATAAACATAAACTATTTTGTATTTCATTTGACTGATTTGGCTGCTCTTAAAACATTTTTTCAAGATTTATTTCTCATTCCATTTTCACGATTCTGTAAAAGTATTGTTTACATATAGCAAAATATGTTGTCCAGTAAGAATTAAAATAAGTGTCTTTCAAATTTTATAATGTGATTACTCAATTTCACATAAAATAATGCTTCAAGATATTGATAGAAGCATGAACCTTCAGTGATAGTGTCTAGGTTGGTTAGATGGACGAGAATGAGTTACTTAAAGGGAAAAATAACCTTTTATTTTGAGTCATAGTCTCTCCATAAAAGTGATATTGAGAAGCTTTCAATTTATACCATATGTACTGTTGTAAGTTAATACACATATACATCCACTCATGCATGCTTACTTACAGGAGTAACTCAAATTATGGTGCCCCATATAAATCTATCATAGAGTCATAAATTTGAGAAATTACACAGAATAAGGAATTGTATAATTTTAGGTCTTTTTAAAAACCCACTGATTTTCATAACTTAAAATGTGGTAAAAATGCAGTGTGGTGAAAATAAATATGATTATCTTCAAACCACACTCTGTTATGATTTTTATATTTTCAATCTCAACACTCAATTAGCCTGTCTTTAGAATGCTTATGGAAATATAATCTGTCTTTAGAATGCTAAAAGGAAATATAATAATCATAACTGCATGCTTTGGGCTTCTGCACTGCACACAATTTTAGGTAGGATAATATTTGGTGACTTGTATGTTTCACTTGACTTCTTAGGTTTTGTATGTAAATACAAGTATTGTCTATTCAACATTTAATACATTTTAAACATGTTTTAAAATATTATATAACTTTGTTTAAACTGAATTTGAAATCTACCAGTAAAATTGTGAAAGTACATACAAAGTTCAATTTTTGTGGGGGAGAGCTGCTGGGGATTGAACTCCAGGCAAGCACTCTACCAGCTCTACCACTGAACTAAATCCCCAAACTCTAGGGTCATTTTTAATTGTGTGAAATTTTACTTTATACAAACATTTTAATATTTATTCTTATTATAAAATACCAAATATTTTTATCAAAATACATTTTATATGTCATAGTCTTATGTTGGCTTCTTTATAATATTCTGCAAAAGTATGGGTTGAAAATTGAAAGTTATTATTAGAAAAATCATTGGTCTTTATAGTTCTAAATATTAAAGTTTTTATTTAAAAATGATTTATCATAAAAATTGTTAATGTATCACTCATCCAACACACTGTAATACATTTAAATATAAATTAAACTTTTAATACCAGTTTGTTTCTTACAAGCCAAATATTTTTATTAATTATTTTAATTATCTTTCTGAGAACCGTTGTTATTTAATATTAAACAAGGTGGTGTTCATTCTTTAATACCATGTTTTATTTATTACTATTGTTTATTGTATAATTTTAGTAAGTGAGAAACTCATTTATATTTAAACATTAGAGCATTGTACTTTTAAGATTGACATTCAAATATTTGTTTTATAAAAGAATCAACAGTAATGGTGACCTAGAATTAAAAACTAATTTAAATATTCTTCAGTTTTTCTGAAAGCAAATATTTGAGAATTAGTTTTGAAAATATTTTATTTCTCAATAATGGATAATTCACCCCTTGAATTTCTACCTTCATCATATCTAGAGAAAACACCTCTTATTACCTGGCATGGAGGACCTTTGGCAACCTTGTGATTGCCAGAGCATGCCAAAGTCCGAGAAGGAAAGACCTGGGCACTAGTTACACAACAAACTTTTGTTTGTTTCCACACTCAGACTTAGGAAACATCATTACTCAACAAGAGGATTTGTGATTTAATGGAACAAGGATCTCACGTTCTTGGAAATAGCACGAGAGTAGGGAGTGACTTAACCATTATCTTAACCTGGTCGATGTAGAAATTATCTCTGTATGTTTGAACCTACTTTGAGTTCATGTCCGTATCTACATGAATCACATAAATGTATGTATGATTATTAACACATATATATGAATATATTTCTATATATTGTCGTTTCTGCCTAATAAAATTATTTCCTTAAAGGCTATATTGAGTTACTTAATTTTTGTTGTTTTATAATATGTATATATAGGAAAGCTTTTTATTACAATATACAATATACAATAAATTTATGTATTTTTTTTTTAATTTCAAGCTCTTCTTTCTTCACAATTGTCTTAGAGAGTTCAAAGATTTTCTTACAGGAATAAAAGTATTACTGGGCATAACTATGTTTAGCCTGATGTAAACTTTGTGTGGTACTCCATTAGTGCATAGTTTGTTTTCTCTGTATAAGTTAAAAAATAAATGTAAGAAAAAAATTCTTTTTATAGGAATTATTTCCCAGAGTAAATTTCCTTTCTGTTTTTCCCTGGGAATGTCTGAATCACTTCTTATCTTTCCATGACTTTTATTATTATTATTTTCTTGCAATTTTTCTATTAATATTTCCATTACTTTTTATATACTTTTTTTGAAGATGTATTCAATTTTCTACAGAACATTTTCCAAAAAAACATTCACATGAATCATGTTTAGATTTTTATCCTGTTCTGCTTTATTCTCATACAAAGGAATTTACTAATTTTCCATAATTTGTGTCAATAATTTTCCATCGATACTTGCTATGAATTCACATGAGTATAGTTGAGTATGATGGTGCACACCTGTAATTCCAGCACTTAGGAGGCTGAGGCAGAAGGATTGTCACGAGTTAGTGGCCAGCCTGAACTACATAGTGAGCTCAAGTCCAGCCTGAATGACATAGTGATATCCTGTCTCAAAAAACAAAACAAAACAGAATAAAATAAGAAAATCACATAAGTATCACAAAACCACTTAGATGTCCCGTTTTTCCCTCTACACTATTCAATGTTAAACTTCTAAGAGATAATTCAGATGTTTTACATTGCACTTAGTTAATAAAATGTAACTTTAGCAGTAAATACTTCTTAGACCATTGCAATATCATCAGATCATTCCAATGCTTAATTCTATTGCAATATTTATGGTGGATCTCAAATATCGTAATACCAGCAATTTTTGGTAATTTTAAGATTTTTTTTTCCTTTGAGGTTAATTTTGGCAGTTTCATGCATGCACATAAAGAACCGTGATCGTTTTCACCATCTCATCACCCCCTTTTTCACCCTCTCCCCGAGTTTCATATATTTAGGGGTGGTTTCAATGTGTATATTGTATTTTGCTCATATCCATCACCTTTATTACTTACCCTTACAGTCCTTCTCTACCCTTTTATTCTCTTTCCCTTGACATTTAATAATAGTTTATCTTCTACTTTCTTGGAAACATTTTAAAATTTCATTTTTTAGGCAGAGTATGTGATATCTGTGTCTCTTTGTCTTACTTTGTTTGAGACGATGGTCTGCAGATTCATTCATTTCCTTGCAGATGATGGAATATTGGTCTTCCTTGTGACTGAGTGGTATATACTTCCTGTGTATATACATCATGGATTTCCTTTGGTTATTAATTCATCTGTTTATTGGTATCTAAGCTGGGTGCATTGCTTTGTTATTGTAAGTTACACAACAATAAAGATGGGTGTACACTATAGATGTCCCTATACTATGCTAATTTTGATTGTTTCAGATATATACCAAGGAGTGCAGAGGCAAATCAAATGGAAACTCTGTTTTTCTGAGGACACTCCATACTGATATTCAAAGTGGCTATACTAATTTATAACATCAGCAGTGAAGCAGGAGTTCTTTCTCCCTTCATTTTCACTATCTCTTCTGCTTTTCGTAGTCTTGATGATACCATTCAGGCTTGGCTGAGGCAGAATGTTAATGTAGCTTTGATTTGCATTTCCCTAAGGGCTAAATATATAGAATATTTTTGTATGTTGTTGTCCATTTGTAATTCTACTAAGCTGTATGAATTTATTTGCCCATTTTTTGATTGTCTTATTTGACTTTTGGTGTTAAGTTTTCTGAGTTTTTCATGTATTCCAGATAACATAGCTTGGTCAGAAGAGTAGTTGAAAAATGTTTTATCCCATTCTGTAGCCTGTCTCTTTCCTATGATGATTTTTCATGAAAATTTTCATTTACTATTATGGTTTTATAGTTCTAGGAAAAAAATGAGTCTGCTAAATATTTCTTTTAAATATCTGTAATAGAAAGGAAATCAATTCTAATTTAACAAGCTCATAACCAGTCCACCATCTTTAGTATGTTTATGTTTAAATCTTTTTTTCTTATTTATGCTGTGTATAATTACTAAGGAAAATGCATGTATAAAGTATCAGTTTTATATACATCTTCATTACTATATTTACTTCTCTTTCCTTGCTTAATAATATGCAATGTCTTGCAAGACTAAAACTCTTCAATTATATGTAATATTTTACTTTGCAAATGTGGCTATTTTATGAGAACTTTATAGCATCTAATTCTACTGCTGTTTTAATAATTTTTCTTTTATGTTGAATCTGTGATGTTTAGTGAGAGCAACAGAATAAACATTTACATATTAATTCTATACAGTTAATTGAAAAATTTTACATGAAAAGTTTCCATTTGTGTCAGTGCTGCAATCTTATCAGTAATAGAAAAATAAGTTTAGACTTCATGCCTCGTCAGAAAGGAAGGTATTGCCTAACACAGTAACAAATGAATTAATCAGGGCTCAGGTGAATTTCTAAGGGAAATAGAGTTTTTCAATATGGCCTTATATAATGCTCCATTTAATCATTAAAAAAAATAATGAGGCAAGAAGAAATTAGCTCTGGGCATAAAAAGCGTGACTTCATACACTATTAAAAATGTGAGATTAAATCAATAATCTTAAATTATTTATTTACTGTAAGTAATTTTCTAGGTAAAATCCTTTGGCCACTTAGTAGTTTCTGTTAGAAAGTGGAAAGAGACAGATAAAAATAGTGAGAGACAGAGAAAAAGAAACTTTGTGCAAACATCCTACGATAATAACTGTATAAAGATGAAATTATCATGTATCTTTGTAAATGCAGCCTACACATTGTTGTATGTATTCACTTCTTTTCATTCACAAAGGGTTTATCTTTACTACCTGAAGAAATGATATTTGAATGAATATTTTTGCAAGAGTCTAAATTATATTGAACATATATTTTAGAAATGTGTTACTGGAATAAATATGTCCACAAGAATGAGCATTTATGTATTGGTATTGAAATGTATTTGCATATAAATGTATCATCAAGTTTATTTCGTGGCATAGAAAAATAGCAGGGCTATTTTGAAAAATAATATTCACATTTTTCATAAAATGAAAAGACAAAAATTTTTTACCTCACAATTACATTGAAATATATTTTACCAAGATAAATAAAAGTATATTTATGCAAAAGATTTGTATAAATGTTTATGAAAACAGTTTTAGTCAATGGCTCAAAACTGGAAATAACTAAACAAAGAATGGATAAACAGATAATGAAATACAGTAAACTGATCAAATCTATTATAAGTCAGAAGTGAGGAATGAAATAGTGCTACATACAACAAAATGGATTTAAAATCCTTCATTCCAATGATAACAAACCTACAAAAAGAAATACATACTCAGTGATTCAGCCAATTAAAATGAATTTTTTCAGTAGGTAAAGGTAAGATATGCTGTTAGAAATAAGTCCAGCAATTAAATTGGAACGATGTGTTTACTGAAAAGGACCATGGTAGAAATGGTAAGATGAATGTTCAGCTTACATTGGGATGAAGCTTACATTGATGAATACCCCAATCAGAATTCATCACACTTCTTGCTCTTCCTCCCTCCCTCCCTCCTGTTCACCTACCTTTCTTTTATTCTATCATCATTTCTTCCTAATTAGTGAGAAGTCATTAAGCAGAAATTAGTGGATATCAGAGATTGGTTTTATACGGGGAAATATAACAGTTATTTTGAGAATAATAGGAGCCCATTTTCACAAATGGAGAAAAGTTCTTCAAATATAAATAAGACAAATGCCAGAATCAAATATTTAATACTTCGTTGAACTTGGAAATATAAATATGAGGTGAGAAATACAGAATTAGCTGTAGATGTAAAAATCTGTTCATTTACTCACATACATATTGACATTCCCACATGTTTTTCCTAATTTCATCCACTGAGAGGATATGGGAGCAGAAAATTTCAAGTAGAAATGAGAATACCCAGAACTCAGACCTCAGTTTATAAAATTTCTTTACCACAAAAGAATCACCATTCCTACAAGAAAAGATTGACTCTAGGAGGGTGGAGAGACAAAATCAGATGAGCCCAGAACATTTTGTTGTCAGGAAAGCAAAGAACTGCAGGGAGAATTAAGAGAGAGAGGGAGTGAGAGAGAGTAATCATGAAAATGTGGAAGAAAATTTTAACAGGCTCTCACTACTAAAGGCCCAATGAAAGAATATGACTATCAGAACAAATCAGTATCATAACAGTAGGTGCACATACATTTATATCTTGTCAAATAAAACAGGACTCTATTCATATAAATAAATATTGATATAAATAAACAAATGGGAGGCGATGAAAAAAATTCCACTATAATAATGTGCTTAGTAACAAATGTAGAATAAATTTTTAATGGAAAATAATCCTTGACAATTATCAAAATTAAGATAACAATAACTGATGCCATGTAAATTAAAACATGGATGAGAAATAGGATCTCTCCCTGCCCTCTCTGTGTCTCTTTCAATCTAATTATTTATGCAAAAAGCAAAAGTAACTATACAGAAGGGAAGATAATCTTTTCTGATCACACATTACTTCATATTCAAATCAAGTTTATTTAAGGAACAATGGAACACAGTGAAGTCACATGGTACTTGACAGGTGGCAATGATAAGTACAAACCAGTTTTCCTGTGGTATTTCTGCCCCCCAAAGCATCATATAAATGTAATCATGGGAAAATATAAACAGTAACACAAGAATTGTTTTTAGTAGTAGGGACTGAATCCAGTCCTAACTATCTACATTCCCAGTCCCCTCTCTCCCTCTTTTTGTTAGGGATAGAGTCTTCCTGAACTGCTAAATTACCCAGGCTGAGTTTAAATTTGCCATTCTCCTATCTCCATCTACCAGAGTTCTGAAATAAAAGGTGTGTGCCACAACCCCAGTCTACTAAAAGATTTTCTACAAAATAGCATTCTACAGTCTTCAAAAATAGGTATGATACATGACTCAAGAAAGCAGAATTGTTCCAGATTAGACGATATCTAAATTCCACATTTGACTGCACATTGAAACTTTTGATATAAGGGACACTATTGAGTCATGTTTTGATGTTTGAATGCAGTATATGAATGAAGGAGAATGTGACTTTTTTTTTTTTTTTACTATTTTTTTCTGTAACCTAGAACTGAGCTTAAAATAAGCAGTTAAAGAAAACACACAACACAAAACCCCATCAAACTAGGCTTCTTATTCACAATTATACCTACAATGTACACCTCATTGTAAATTTTATTTTATTTGTATAAAAAGAAAAGGCAGAGCAGATGAAAGCATGGAATTAAAAACTCAAACTGGGCAGTCATTTGGTAGAAGTAAATGACAAATGGCTAATGTAAAGGAAAAGATGTTCAATTTTATTTATGTTTAAGAAAATGTCTGTTATCATTTACTTGAATGACAAATATTTTCCAAATTGAAAATAATAATGTGGGCACACAGATAAACATACACATTTTATTAATAATTTAATATGGAATATTGTAACTGATTATCAATTTGGAAACAGACACACATTGTTACAATTTAATTTGTTAAAGTTCCTCATCTTGCAATTTTTTTCACTTTCATTTTGATAACTTCATAGTTTTACAAGAATATTCTGTTTTACTTTAATAAAAATCTATTAGATTTTTCTTTGTTGTACTTTGTTTTGATTTTAATGGGGACTTATAAGACATATTTTCCTGTATGCAATATTTATAACTGTAAGTTATAATGTATTTTAAATTTTGATTGAAGATTCTGAGCCACTAATTTAAATACTTATGCACCAAAAGCAATGGCACTCTTTATTTCCCATACCAACCTTTTTGACCATATGAATTTTTCACTTACTTTTCTTTTTTTGGTTAAGTATTGTTAGAAATTTATTATGATATTTAAGTTACAGGATGTTAGGAGAAAGCTAAGTATCACCTCCCAAAATTTAGCCTTCTATGCTGGGGAGGGAATTAGTGTATTTCCATTTGTATACATAAAGAGATTAAGTGTGGTTTAAGGAGATGTGTCTGGTTGTCAAGCGGACAATGGCTGGATTGTAATTGTTAATTGTAATGTGTCAAATTGACTTGAGTAAGTCCCTCCTAGCAGATTAGGAAATCTTTGAGTGTCTCTGTGGATGAGAGGCGGTAACACCCATGCCACATGATATCAACTAATAGGCTTGTAGCCTGGGTGGAGAAAAGAGGGAAAGAAGGAAGTTTTACTTCTTTTCTTCTTTTGGAGAAACTTCAATCTTTGTTCTTTTGGACATTTACAAAATATCTTCTTCTCCATCCTAGTTAGAGTGTAACTCTGCATGCACTATTCTTTGGCTCATTTTCCTCTTTAGATTGCCATCTTTTTTGTAATTGGCTTATGGTCATTTGTATATTTTACTATATCATCTATATGCTAAATATTAAACTTTCTCACTTTACCTATTTTTCTCTTGTCTTTTTCTCTGATATCTTGACAGACTATGGTCACTCTTTTTCATCTGTTCTGTTTGTTGTTTAATGGTAAGTACCTTAAATCTTGTTTAAGACATTCCTCATGGTTTCTTAGTAACAATGATAATCTTGAACATTTGTGTTTATTGAATTTACAGTTTACTTTTCATTAAGTTTTCAAACCATCTGGAGTCCACCTTTCTATGTAGTATTAGGTAGAGATCCAAGTTTGTATTTCACTACGTGATGAGCCAATTTTCCCAATACTATCTAATAAACAATCTGTTCTTTCCACATACATTGGTGATGCCATCTTTATCATGCATTACGTTTTCATATGTTCATCAGGATCATGCTGCAAATCATTCAGAGCTGGCATGTGGCGAAGTTTTAGGTCCAAAAAGAAAAGTGGAAAAATAAATACCTGTGAATGATAGTTTATGGCACATGAATTTTTGTTAATTCCATCCTTCTTAGAAGATTAGGTCTATCCTATTATTATTTATATTGTCTTCAACTACAAAGATACAGAGTTCATCAGGATGGGAATAGTAGTCCCAAAATTTTTGTTTGAAAGTATTTTCTAACTACTTTTCCCAGTAAAGTACCATTCCCCCACATAACACTGATCCGAAAGAGAATTCAATCGCTCCAGAGATTTCTCAGATTTGTTGTATTTGTTACTATTGTTAGCTACTAGGATTCTTATTTGCCTAATTTGCTTATTATGGTTCTTCAAGGCTTCTTTCTCTTAGTGGATTTCTGGTGAATGAGAACTTCCTCAACCCGTCCATATATTTTGGTTTTTCTAACAGTTTCAATACTACTCTTACATACTTTTTCTACTCTGCAGCCATGGAGTTCATTTTCCTAATTTACAGAAAATCATCTCATGTTAAATGGCGAACACTCATTGGTAGGGTTGGATATTTGAAAATAAATATTCATTAGAATTTTTCATTGAAATATGAATCACAGGACATGCTGCCTATTAATTGGGAAACAGGGAATAAGAAAGCTGGAAAATTATGAACATAATAAAACACACACTTTTCATACGTAGAATGGGCATGCATGACTCCAAAAGATACACTTAAGTGACTAACTACTCAGCATGTATTTAATGCATTATAATTTACGAAATGTTTTTAAATACTGTACATTAACTCATGGAAAGATTGGCTGGTAAAGAGAATCCACCTTGCTAGTGCAATATTTATACAGTCTACAAAACATTCACAAGGTAAGGCCAATTTTCTTGATTCTCTTGTTTTTCACACATAATAAATTTTCTTTATCATCAACAGTTTTTAACTCTCTACATATGGATGTACTACTTAGAAAATTTTTCATGGTGGCTAACAAAAGTACCTAACTCTTCTTTATAACATTATTTTTCTGAGCTATCAATTGCCCTAAGGAAAGAAAAGCTAATTTACTTTATTAGCTTAGGTACAACACAACTAGGAAGTTGAAACTATTGCAGAAAATCACTTTATATAAATTCTTTTAAAATTAACTGCACTTTTAGATTATTCATGCCACTGCTTCTCTTCAATAATACGGATAAGTGAAAGTTGATGAAATTGCTAAATTGAGTTCCTCCGAACAGCAAACTGGAAACTTTCCAGGAAGTTAACACTTTTCTTGATTGCAGATCAAATCATTTATTTTAAGGAATAGTCTTTGCACAGTATCGCCCCCGCGCATTTGAATTGGGGGGTTGAAAAATCACAGTTTGAAGTTTCTCATCTCACCAACTCCCACATCTAAGCTAGGGTCAAATATGTTGAAGTTATGAAACAATACAGTCCAAACTAGAACCAAAGGATAATAATAGAAAAGAAGTTGAAATTGTTACAAAGATAGCAAATGCAATTTAATATTTCCTACTCATAAACTTTTAAACTTTAAGACTAGTAATATTATTAAAATCTTTATATTTTTGATATAATCTCCAATTTAAAAAAGATATTTAATATCCTGTTTAGTTGGTATCATTACTTAATAATTTTGATGGAATTACATAAATAATTTAAAAGCATTGGCTGGGGATTTAGCTCAGTGATTAGAGTGCTTGCCTTGCAAGCACAAGGGCCTGAGTTCGATCCCCGGCACCACAAAAAAAAAAAAAAAAAAAAAAAAAAAAAAAAAAAAAAAAAAAAAAAAAAAAAAAAAAAAAAAAAAAAAAGCATATCATTTGGCTATAATGGGAAGACGGGTTTTGTTGATTTAGTAGAAAAAAAACTAGATGGCTTATTTTGAGACTTGGTATGCAATAAGATTATATTGCTCTGCACTGATGCACTGGTATTTCACAGTATATCCAAGTTTAAGATTTTACGAGTACCCTCCTTTAAATTTTCAATGTCTTAGTTTTCAGAAACTTCCAAAAAAATTTGTATAACTCACTGTTTTCTTGGTAATACAACTTGAATGCAAATTCTCTTTTGGTAGCTTCTTAGTGAAGTCTCTTTGATGATACATCTCTGTGTAAGGAACTCTCCCAAGCACTGTAGGGGACAAAATTATGATAAGTACTTAGGACACTTTTACAGCTATTTCTACTGGCAGATCTCCAGTGACTTTTCTACTCCGACAGAGTTTGGAGCTAGTCATGTAGATCCTCATGTGGTGTCCTCTTCTACGGATATGTATGTTAGCTTTAAAGGTAATAGTTACACTTCTGTATGCTATTCTTTTGTTCTTTAAAGATCTCTATAATATTTTCTAGACAATTCATCAATAAAAGTAATATATAATGATAATAATTCTCAAGTTAAACTCTGAGTTACTGGGTTTCTGCCTCCTGATTGGGGGCTGAGTAATACACATAGATGGTAGAATGAGGTTGCCAAGATTTTCTTACCTGGTAACTGGTTATGCACAGAAAGATCAACCTTAAAAGTAATAAGGCTAATAGCGTACATTCTATTAGCTAATGGAACATATTATCAGGAAAAATATGACCCTACAGAAAAACAAACAAACAAACAAACAAAAAAAAAAACGAGAACTAAAATGCATAGGGAAGGACACAGACACAAATATCCTCAGTTAATATGACAGAATAAGCAGGTGGTCAGAAAATTACCATGATCTGGAATAGAAGGAAACTCATACACATGAAAACCAGTCCCTTATTTTAGAAAAACGATTGCTTGGCAATCTTACCTCAGAATATGTAAAGTAGATATCAAATGCCTAATGTGTACGTGATTTGATGCATGTGAAATTTAAACTTTGAAACAAAAATTAAAGAGTTCAGAAACAGATGATTATTAACTTCAAATATCTGCCCTTGTTATACCTAATATAAGGAAGCATGTGATTTTTCACTAATGATAGTTTCAGGGAAATGGGTACCCTTGAAGAGCCGAGGTTCATTTATCAACTGTTTCTACTGTAAATTAGTACTATATTTTTAATCATTGTTTATTTTGTAAAAGAATTCAGCTAATATGCTTTGAAGCCAACAATAGCTACAGATTTTTGGATAATGTCCAGTAACCTTGGATATGTAATTAGAACAGATGGCATTGTAAATAATATGATAAAGTCCTAGGTGCCCAAGCACAGGCTTTAATTAATTTAACATATATTAAGATAATAAATTTTCAGATTCCAGCTGAGCATAGTTATGGAAAATATTTTGATCATTTCAAAAATTGCATGGGAAACTGTAAATGTATAGCATTATCTGATATATTATTCTAGTGTTCTAAAAGTTATGTTAAATTGCCAATTAAACATAAGAAGTTGCAATATTAATGGGAGATTTACAAAGTGTTATACTGCCATAAAAACTGAACTGAAAAAATAACGCAGGTCAATGCACAAGTTTTCTTGAATTTTAAAATCAGATGATTCAGTATTCTCAGACAAACTAAAATATCTTATGAATCAGTGAAAATAATAAATTCCAAAGTTTTCTCATCAGAAAAATAACAAGCGCCAATTTTTAAACTAGGTACCTTTTCAGAAGAAGCTCCTCAGGTAATTTCCAGAGTGAGGATTTTCAATAAGAAAGCAGGACAATCTAATACAAAAAGTTTCTTCAGAGTCATTGTCTCACTACCTTGTACAAAGTACATAAGAAACATAAAATAACTCATATTCTTGGTGAGAATCACATTTCCCAATATTCTCAGCTCTTATGTATTATTTTTATATGTATGTATCATTTAACACTAAATCCGCCTACTGAAATATGAAAAATGTTTAAAGCAAATAAGTAAATGATAAAGTGTCTAAATTTTATTATTTTGATTATGTTGAGATATATGTGATTTTAATACTGTTCAAACTAGTTTTGTTTCACATTAAAATTTTTCCTAATTTTTATTTATTTGTTGGCCTTTGTGTGTTAATATTTCCTTAGCGTTGAGGAAAAAATAAATTTTAAATACATGCAATGAAAATTGTCATAAAAATATCAACGATAGTTTTCTACCGAATGAGACAAACCCATAATTCTTAGATGTCTGTGAAGTGTTTTTTGTTTTTTCTGCAATTGTACCAGAAAGAACTTTCTAGTAAATATGAGTGGGCGACTACTCTCCATGCCTATGGATAACATTCAGACCCTTGTCACAGGGCCCCTCCAAAGACCTCTAAGACTTCAAACACCCTCGTTCAACAAAAGTTTGGTTCATTTTAAAGGATCACCTGATTGCATCAAGACTTTCTAGGATAATAATTTTTTATTAACTCCAAGTCAATTCATTTGCCATCTTAATTATATCTTTAATATTTCTTTAACTCTGGGTAAAAAGGAAGATAATATTATGGGGTACATATAATAAGGACAGGATTCTCAAGAACCATTTTAGAACTCTGCCTACAATAGTGGTTTTGCTGATAGAATGTGAGTGGCTAAAAGGATCTCAAAGGATAGTATATTTCAAATATGCACTATTGCTATCTATAGTCACAGTAACACAACAGGGCTCCTTGTTCCCATGTAGCTGTGCCTCAGTACCGATTGATTAAACTTCTTTCATTCCTCTCTGAACCAATACTCTCTCCAGCATCAACTTCTGTGAATTTCACATTTATATATTCTACATATTAGAGAGATATTATTTTTGTTCTGTGACTGTTTTATTTTAATTGATATAATCTGAAACTCTTAAATCATGCTGGGTAAATCCTTTACTTGAAGTAGCATATATTATCTGCTTAATCACTAAAATAATACAATTCTCATTAAGGGATGAAAAATGATTCTTCGCTGTATTCGGATTATTTCCTAAAGAAACATATTTTTAGCTAATGAAAGTAATAATAAAATATGCAGTTTCAAACTCACTGGACCTTACCACAGAAAATTCTATTTTTGCTAGTTCTTAGCCATCAAATTTTCAACAGCATATGATACTTATATTTTACTGCTAACTCAATCATTGTTTAATTTTAAGTGCAATGCTCAGTTATGAGAAGTTTAAGAATTTCCTCCTCTCCTAACGCACTACTATGTTACTTCGCTTCCAACAGACATTTATTGTAAATACATAATTATTTTATATGTCTATCTTTGATCCACATGATTTTTATAATAACCAAATTATAATTTGCTTGATTTCTAAATTCACAATACAGTCGATCATTCAAAGTGTATTGTATTCCAAGCACTGTTCTAACTGTTGGGAAAATATGAGTCCACAAAGAAAATGTTTCTAAAGTATGAGGTTCGTATCCATTGGGTTGGGGAGAGAATAATCCATGAATAATATGTAGCCAAAATAACTCTAAAATGTAAGGACAATCACTATTTGTGTAGTCATTCTCTTGCTAATTTGCATTAACTTCCTTTCCAAAGTCAGTGTGTATTTGTCAGCTTTCTCATTGCAGTGGTCTAATATCTGACATACACAGATTAAAGACGTGGTATTTTACCTCATGGGTGCAGAAGGTCAGTCCATGGCCAGCTGGCACTGAGACAGAGAGACATCATGACCAAAGTCTGTGGTAGAAAAATGTTGTTAAATTTATGGAAGCCAAGAAGGAGAATGGTTGTAGAGACCTGAAATGGTAGGACCTAGGGACCTTCCTTTCGTTGATCACATCCTCACGACCCCAAATTCATCACTGGGTAAACACACTGATGCCATCAATTACGTTTACAGGATTCTCTTTATTTAGTCAAGTTGAAAAATTAAGACGAACTGATAAACCATGTAACTTTTTCCCAAGGCTTAGTTAAAATATTATTTTTATATGTAAATAGAAATGAAACACGAAACACTAGTCCCATAATGCCAATTTAATCATATTTGAAATGTCTTTTGTATTAATTCATCATTTAAGTTTCTATTCTCCTTGTAGATGTTTTTATAACATTTATTTTTGGAAATGCATACCTTCTTTATTTAATTTGTCAATAGTAGCTGCTAACTGACGTGGCTATCAATGATCTATTCCCCTCTGGAAATTATGTGCCCTGTATTATTTTGTCTTCTTGGGTATCAGCATCTCATAAAGAGCAGAATAAGTAAAAAGTGATTGGATATCACTTTTGAGGTTAGATTAAAAATAATTGTGACTTCTGTATTTTTTCTTCTCTCTGTCTCTGTCTCCCTCTGTCTCTCTGTCTGTCCATCTCTCTCATGATTTATTCATTCCACTGAAGCATTCTTAAATATTTGGTGCTGCTCCATGGAGAGTTTGATATGGTAAGGTGCTCAAGAAGGCTGGTGACTAGTAGGCAAAAAGGACTGAGGTCATATTCCAGTAAAGAAATTATTATACCCTAAAAGCATGTGACTAAACTTGTAAGTAAATGCTTGTTCAGTTGAGATTTGAGATGATTGCACCACAACTGACGCCTTTTCAGTAGCCTCATTGAAGTCACTGAGACAAAAGGCACAGATGAGTAACCTTTCAGTTCCTGAGACACAGAAATACTGGGATAAAAAAATGTTGCTATTTTAAGTAAGCATACAGTAGTAAATAACTCACCATAGACTTGTACATAGTATTCTTATTTTATGGTTTTTATCTCTACAGAGTACGTGATTTTATTAATGCTCTCATTTCTAATCTATGCATTTTTTTTTCTATTTTTTGCCATTGAGAAAGCCTCAGGTGTGATTATTTTCTTTATTCCCTCTTTCATTTTTAGCAATTTAAAAGGACCATATTTTAAATCTATTTGGCTTTATGTTATTCACTTATAATTTTGCCTACTGGTTTATTATAGCAATTTTAAGGCTAATGAATAAAGATTTCTACTTGAAAATTTCAAAATTTGTCAAAGATAAAAAAATAAAAAAAATAAACAATATTTGTCAAAGCTGATTGCTTATTTTAGTCTTTTCCCCTGGCCACAAAACAAAAGGCAAATCTTTCAAATCTTTACGAAAAAGTGCTAAATATATTTACACAATATTTTATTTTGTATTATTCTATATTTTCCATAACTAATATATATTTTATTTATAAGGAAACATAATGCACGTTCTGCCATAATTTTATTTGTATTTATTCTCATGTGGGTGGTACAAAACATGGTTTATGGCCTGGATGGAATAAAAAGGAAAAAGATAGTGTTCTGGTGTATGTCTAAATGTTCCCCCAAAGCCTCACGTGGTCACAGGTGGAAACTTTTCTGAGGTGCCTGAATCTAGAGTGTGCGATGCAGGGATTAAAGGTGTCTTTCCCTCTTTAATTTTGATTAATATCAGATATTTTGTCCCAGCAAGGAGAGAAAAGCAACTAGGACAGAAGGTGTCTCATCCTGAAGAGCGCTGATGTTCTCAAGCGAGGGTATCTATGCTGCTGTCACCTTCAGATATCGGTGTGTGATTTCTTAAAACTTCCAACACGGACTTACAATGATCACACTTCAGGGACCTTCCCCTGCTGCAGCAAGGGCCTGGCGCTGCACCCTTGAGCCCTCTTGTCTGGTTGCTTCCAGCTTCTGTGTTGAGCTGCTACTGGAACCTTTGGTTCTCCGGGGTGTAATTGGCCATCGTGGTTTTTCTGCCTCTGATCCCACCTGTGCCCGTGTAAGCCCATCTAGTAAATCCCCATACGTAATTGTACATATACTTCATATTGATTTTATTCATCTAGAGAACTATAACTAGTATAGCAACCTCATTGCCTTGTTTAAAAATATTTTTCTAGTAAACAGTCTGAATAACATTCTGAACACGATTTATTTCTTTTCTTTTCAACAAAAGTTAAGCCCATTCATTTTGTAAAGCAAGAAATTAATCGATTTATTTCAATTAAGTAATTGATTTATTAATTGGATGTTATGTTCACAAAAGCTGACAAGGCCTTCAATCTTTAAAAGTAGAACAAAAATATGAGAAGAAAGGCAAGTTACTAAAATTTTTCACAAGCAATTTATGGTAATCTTTTCAGACCATCCCATGTCACCTTCCTTTCCACTTTCTTATATGACCTCTTGCACTCTTTACTACTTAAGTTGATCCTCAGGGCAGGAAATAGTTCCACTGAATATCCATCGTTTGAAAAATTTTATCAAACTTTTCAAATTCTGCTTTGTTTACAGCTTCTCATTAACAGTTTATTAAAAATTCACTTGTGTTTGTTTTATTAAAAATAGTAGTATAAATAAATGCTATATTCCATTTCATTTTTACTTTAAAAATAGTGCAGCTGTTTTTATGATTTAATTGCCAATGTTTCTCAAAAATATTCATTATGGAACATTTCAAATGCAATCATGGAATAATAGTTAAAATAAGAAATGTTGTATTTAATAAATATTATCAGCATGTACCGTGTCATTTTATCCATTTATATCTATAGTTATAAGATTTCATTGATGACATTAACATTTTTAATGATTCTTAACAAAATTAAAATAAGTTGAGAAAATGGTAACTTTCTAGTATTTTCATTTTTTGTTTTTGTTGATATTTATTCATCTGTTGCTCATCTTACAGTTTATATTGAATCGTTTTTCTTCCTTTGAAAACTGAACATAAATTTTTAATTGTCACTTTTAGAAAAAAAAGATCTGTGTAATATTTGCTACTATTAGTAGATTTTTTTTAACTGTTTTGAGTCCTATAGTGAACATAATGATATGAAGAAAGGGCTAGAAACTGTGATTGATACTTAACATTGAAGCATTAATTGTAAACCACAATATTAACATTCCCAAAAGCAAAATGTAAGAATTAAAACATATAAAAACACAAACAGTAAATTTTGGCTAATATGAAACCCAAGACATTACAATTATATGCAAATCCTTCCACAACTCAAGTGAAATACAAAGAAAATTTAACTATACACTGTAAGAATGGCCTGATTTAGCAACATAATTTTTGTATTTATTATTTTTGTCATCTAAATATAAAATAGTATTGTAGACAGCATCTTCTAATCAAGAAAATGTTAGCTATTGTAAAATATGTAATTTGATCTGTAATATTAAGATGCAAATATAAAGTTTAAGGAAAGGAATGTACTGCTGGGTCAGGTTTTGGAAAATAAACTAAAATTTTTGAGTAAAATCTGTCCTTCTGCTTGTTTTTTATGGCCTGAGAGATAATAGATCTTTTACACTTTGAAAAACACTTTTTTAAGAATTATCAGGACAGTTGAAAATTATAGAAATTTCAAATATTAGATCTCTGTGTACTCAATCGTATTTCTTCAAAATTCCAAAATTGAAACTATTCACTCACTCAGAAAGTGTCTGAATTGGAAGACAGAATTTTAACAAGACGAGTAACTTAAAAAAAAAAATAAGAAATACTCATATCTTTAAATGAATAAAAAATTATCAGATACCACCATATCTATATGTGTGCACTTAGAGGAAAGACCATGTGCAGAATGAAGAGAAGGCAGACTTCTGAAACCAAGGAGCCAGGTCTCACAATAAACCAAACTTCTCAACAATTTGATGCATTTCTATCCTCAATAACTGTGGGGAAACATATTCCTATTGTTTCACTCACTCATTATACACTATTTCAACACTGCAACCATAGAAAACTAATCCAAGCATCTAGAAACAGAATAAAATAAACACCCACGTATATTTGTTGTTTGTATCTATGATCACCAGCTAAAGGCTCAAGTGTAGTTGTGATAGAAATCATTTGGCCTGGAAGCCTAAAATATTTACTGTCTGGTCTTTTACTGAAAATGTTTGCCAACTCCTGGTTTAGCATTTGGGAGACATGATCATTAGCAGAGAAACTTATATGTATAATGCTATGCTTCTGCAGAATTTTAAAAATGTTTTATATACTAACTAAGGAAAGTATGTCTCTGGATCAATTAGAGTTGCTAGACTTTACTAACATGTGGAAATAGTTCCTTAATAAAATAATCAATATTGAAAACAGTAAGAAAATAACTTATTACTTGTATAACAATAATTATGAAATTTGAAGGGTTAAAGATACACTTCCAGAAGCTATTTGCACTGAAATAGCTATAATCATCAAGCTATGTACCATACCGGAGATTGTTGTCAAAGAAAGATTGATGAATCCCAAGGGAGTATTTTAATAGAAAAAGACAAATTAAAGTTAGGTAAATTAGGTTAGTCTATGTTAATTATTGTAAAAAGTTAATAATAGAACCATCAATAACACTGACATTACTCTCACCAAGTAGTTTTTATTTCCTTGATTGTTCCAAGTGTGAAAAAATAATGTGAAGAAATGTCAGTCCAATTTTTCTGTTGAAATTTGGAAAAATAATGTATCTCATGGGGCCACAGTAGGTATAAAGAATTTCAAATACTAGGTCTTCCAAGAAGAGAAAAAACTCTCTACATCCCAAGGGAGCGAGGTGTGCAATAAAAGAGAGCTTCCTTGCCAAAAACTGTTGGATTTGGTTTCTGCAGCTTTATTCAGAACAAAAACAAATTGTAGGCAGTAACCTCGGTCTCCCGGCAACACAGACATATGAGGGTACACGGTGGCGTTCCGTGAACTCACACAATTAAATGCTCTATATAGCTGTGTTCGTATTCAGTGTGAAAGGTACGAGGAAACAAATGAGCGGGTCCAGTGCCATTGCTTTCCTCTGTTCTATAAATGGATGCCCCTACTATGTGCCAAGTGCTCCCGTTGCATCTGAGATAGAAGAATGAAGCTGAATTATTCTGCTTATGTAAGTAATAAACTAGAAGAAGCATTATAGTTCCCTCTAACCAATAAAATTATTAATGTAGCTATTTCCTTAAAATGGAAACTCAAACAATTTTAGTTGGATAAAGGTACTAAGCCTCTTATACATGATTTCCTATTTTTTCAAGGCATAGAAAATCAAACACCATTAGTGGACAATCATCTTCAGAGTAATCCTAAAATCTATTTTACAACAACCAAAAGTATAGTTATTAAATTAGATTCTAAAGACAGATGACAGTTACAAAAACTGCCAAACCATCGATTTAACATCTTTAACATTGTTCATTATGGACATAGGAGGGGAGAAGTGCATATAAATCATATTTGGGTATTTTTCAACAAGGAAATAGAATTTTGAATTGATAGGCACACTGAAAATAATTATATTTTTCATACATCTTCCATATAGATCCATCAGCCAGAAGCCGGAAGGTATGGGACAAATTCACTGCACAAAATGGAAAGTAAGGACGTGAATAACGATCTTTTTATATTGTGGAAATAGTGATCAAAATTAGCATCTCACTCTCAATATCATTAATTGAGGGACTTTAAACTCTTCAATTGGTCCAAAGTAAATTATGTGCTGAGAATGAAATAATTTTCTTCAGATTTCTTGCTTTACAGTTAAACAAATTGCATATATTTATAGAAGGATCTTATGGGAATTTATGGCTCAGGTGATGGAGAGGCACTGAAGCACTGTACCTTTGCATTTCTAACTGTTCCAAATTTACAGCAAACCAAATATAGCATGCTATAATATCAAGATCTTGTGTTAACTATAATGTTTTTGTCCTCTGTTGTTTTTGTGCCATATCATAACATTTTTCACTCAATTAGACACAGGATATTTAACAGTATTTTTCTTAGTAAGATCGGGTCAAATCTAAAAGAGAGCCTAGCTTCATATCCTTAAGGCAATTCCTTCACATAATATTTAAGTACAAATAGGAGAATTTTGTCCCATCTTTATTACTCTTTTATCCCCTCAAGTAGCTCAGCCGCTCATCATAGTTTTAGGCTCTAAAATCAATACCAATTAGTAAGAAGCAGGTCTGCTTAATTTTTTGGCTCCTCATTTCAAACTGCTTTCCAGGTAGTTTCATTTATCTGTGCAATTATCTGCCATTATTTAGGTATTTTATAATTTTACTTTTTTACTTTGTTAACGTGGATGATAACAAAATGTCTTTTGATTATAACTCTAATGAGACTTCCAACCAGAAAACCTGGAACTTTACCTGGTGATTTATTGGTGTACTTTTGCATGTAATTAGAAGGAAGATAAAATAAGGAGTGCAGGAAGTAAAGCAGGTAAAAGAAAATGAATAAGAATAGGTGGAAATGCAAGGAAAGTAAGACTATGATAAGGTAAACAGGGAAGGCGAAGGCAGAAAAGGGAACGTTTAATATTACGAAAATGCAAAATTTGTTACAAAAGTATTCAAATTTAAGAAAACTAATGAAAAAATAAAATAGATAGTATAGAAATCAATGTATATTAACTTATCAAAATGTTAATTCATGGGCTGGGGATTTAGCTCAGTGGTTAGAGTGTTTGCCTCGCAAGCATGAGGCCCTGAGTTCGATTTCCGGTACCAAAAAAAAAAAGAAAAAAAATGTTAATTCAAACAAATATTTAAAGTATAAATGTGCTATAGTTTTAGGGAATAAATGTCCATGTCTGATTGCTAATTCCAATGATTAGAATGAGCATTAGAATTCTAATGTGACTCTTTGCTGGTTTAAAATACAATTAAACCTTTAAAACACTTAGAAATATTTATTTTCAATTGATATTCATATCTGATTTTATGTATGGTTATAGGTAACCATGTATCTTGTAAAATCAGTCATATTCCACTTTCTCTCTTCTCTTCTTTCACTGCTTTTTTCTTGCTTTCTTCTTTCTTTCCTTCCTTCCTACCTTCCTGCTCTTTTTTCCATCTTTTTCACTCCCTCACTGTTTTCTTTCTTATTTCAAATTCTCCACAATTCTCCTTACTATGAGAATAGGGTAGAAATCAGTCCCACAGAAATTGCTTATACTTCCATTAGCAATTCAAAGAAGACATTACTGATAACCTTCTTTGAAGTGTACCTCATAATTATGAATTCATATTCTGTTGACTATATTATTGAACATATTGGACAATCATACAGTTTTCTAAGTTTTTAATATTTATGTTGCGTAGATATTTCCCTAAGCATTGAAAAATTCTGAGCTTTGTTGTTGATACAGAGAACTCTGAATCATTCCTTCGGTATACACAGAAAATATTTTTTCATTTTCTTTTATCATTCAGGTTTATGTTCAAGGGAAATGGATATATTATTAGTCACTATCAATCTTTATTCGCCCAACAGTGTAATAGAAGATGTGGTTGTGCTTTGTCTATGACATTGTTCTAACAGCGTCAGACTTTGCTCTGGATTTACACAGTGGAACAAATATTTTTTTCTTCCTTTTCCTCAGGCAGTATATTTCATGAAAAATTCATTTTTTCCATCTTCTACCTCTATGTAATTCTTTGTGAGAAAGGTAGACAAAAGGAAATGAAGTAGTGTCCACTTGAGTGACTAGTTTTGAACCTCTGGTTTGCTGTTTTCTGCTTTCACTCTGAGTGTCGTACTTCTTATACTCACTCTTGCATACAAATTTAGCTGCTGTGTTCTACTGGTGCTTCACTCATACCAATTAGGTCCTCCACGCAGACCTCAGTCAGTTGGTTATTTTAAAAAGTGGTTGAGTTCAAAGTTCTTCCAAAGACTAAAGTATAAAATGTCTCAGTTTTTACAGGGTGTTATACACAAGCACTGAAATGAGGAAAATTCTGTTGTTCCAGCTGTTGTTCTCAAGCATAAAATAATTCAAGAAGCCAGTAAATTTAAGGTTAGAAAGTTTTATGCATTATGATTATGCATTCCTCTGTGGTAATAATAATTATAGAGTTCAGGAGCAGCTAAGCAATGGTTCAATACATGCACAACACACACACACACACACACACACACACTCTAAAGCAACGTCAGACACGTAGTATATTTGTGAATAAAATCAAATGAATGCAAAATATTATTAGAGTAATGTTAATTCTTACTCATAGGATTGTGTGTATCCTCCTTAGCATTTCTGAGTCATGGCCAGAAAATAAAGATGATTATAATGAGGCTAATTATTTTCAAAAGAATAAATCTACATCAAAAAATGAACAATTCTATTATTCAAAGTTATAAATATGGAATTTCAGAGACAAGAACATCTTTAAAAATTGCAAAACTTGAAAATTTTATGGTCATATATTTGAGGAAGAACTTGGATAAAAAGGTTAACGATACTTACAAAAATCCTACTGTAAAGAAAAAACCTTTTATACTATGTTTGATACTTTTTCTCATAACAGAACTTCAGACTATGATTATTCTCCAGCTGAATTAACTATTCCTAACATCATTTGCTGTTAAAATTTGCTGGGTAATTATTACAAGAAGAGAGCATTAGACACTTTACTTTGTTTTAGAATTCTTAATTGCAATTATAGAATTAGGATGATTTTTCTTAGGTTATTCCATTTTTCCTAATATTCCAAGAGCTCCATACATATGAGCTTACTTGTCTGGCAATCAGAAAATTAGAAGATCATGATTTCTCATTTAACACTCACAACTCACATATTCTGAAGAAATATATATTGGAAATAAGATATTCTATGACTTGGATATAAGAAAAAAGAGAAGGTTTTCATTAATATCACTTTGCTTGTATGTGAATCCAAAACCCTTCACATGATTTATAAGGTCCACGATAATCTAGCACAAACTGACCACTTTGTTTCTTCACTTTTCACACTCATTTCCCATCTGTATGCCTGTGATATGAAGTATTCACAAGGCCACATTATAATTTTTCCAAAAGATTTACATATTAATTTTTGTTTAATAGAAACGACATTTAATCTCAATATGAACTTTATATTTTCAAAGAGCTTTTCTCATGTGTTAGCCCATTTTTTTTTATTTCTGTGATGAAGTTCCTGAGAAAACACCTTAAAAGAAGAAATGTGTATTTTGGCTTAGGTTTGAGAGTTTTCAGTCCATGGCCACTGGGGTCCACCTGCTCTGGACTTGCACTGAGGCAGAATCATCTTTGCAGGGAGCATGAGATAGAGCAAAGCTGCTCACCTCATGGTGGACAAGAAACACAGAGATGGCGAGAGAGCCTTAGAAGGAGCTGGGAATGACTCATTACCCATAGACACAAACTGATGCTCTACTCCTTCAGCTAAACCCCATCTCCTATTTCTGTAGTGATAATACTATAAATTATGATCTCATCTATGCATTACTCCACTGAAGAAGATAGAGCCCTCCAGATTCAATCACTTCCCCCAAAACCCACCAATAACTAAGGTTTCAACACAATGAGCATTTTGATTTCCATATCATCTTTGAACATAATATTCTACACCAGCCCACTGAAAGCTTATGTCTTCACTATGCATAAAGTATTTAGTAGTTCTCCGAAAATGGCCAAATTCCCAACAGTTTCAGCCTTGCTCAAAAGTCCAAGTCTGAAGATTCCTGCTAGAATTAAGGAACATTCTTAGATGTGAGCTGCCACAAAAATAAACAAGTTACAAGAGGGATATAATGTCACACTCATAAACAATCCCACCCCCCATAAAAAAGAAAAAAGATGAATGCTAGCATAGAAATAGTGACAGGATCCACTCCCACAAAAATTCCAAATGTCAACAAGAATGACATTAAAAATCTTCTAGTTCTATGTCCAATATTCAGGGTACACGGTGGCCTGATATGAGCTCTAATAGGCTTCAGTAGCCTCACTCGTATAGCCTTGTTGTTTGCAGCCCTTTGGCCTATCTTTGAAGGCCCTATCTGCTTGCTTCTAGCAGCTTTCCTCAGCAGTCAGCCCACATTCCTGACATCTTCTACTTCTGGATGTTTCCAGTGAAGTTTGGTTTTGCTCTCAGACTTATGAATTCCCTCCCTGGGGCTGCCTATACGGACCCTGATTTTGTGAAACATTGCCTTGTCTTTTCATCCTTCCTTTGAAATCTCAGTGGAAGCCACCATGATCCCATAACTCTCACATTTGCTTGCTGGCAAAGCCAGGATCACGGGGACAAGGTTAAGGCATGTCACCTGCATGAGGAGGCAGGGGGACCCACTTGTCCCATGATTGCAGAGGCTTCTGAGTGCCTGATGGCTACATGTAACGAAGTTAATTCCTCTGTGGAACCAATTCCTTAGGCCTCACTGCTCAGGCAGGATGTCCAGGGATTTTCTTATCAAATATAATTTATCCATTTATCTGTTTATGTGGTTTATCCTGTAATGAGTGGGGTTTGGCTGATTCCTGGGGTGCCCATGTGATATCATTCCTATTTTCTCAGTGCAAATTACTTTCTTTTTAATGATGTTAAACTGTACATCCAACATACTTTATCATCATGAGGTTAAAAATTTTTGGCCAAACTGCAAGTTTTCAAACATTTCTACTCTACTTTTTAAGTTCTAATTTTGATTTTAAAATTGACTAAAATCATCCAGCAGTACCCATATCACAGCTTTCATGCTCTGCTGTGTTGAAACTTCTTTCATCAGATAAATTAATCACCTTTAAATTCACCCTACCACAATGTCTCATAGAATGAACAAAGAGAAGTGATTTGCCAGAATGTAACACAAATAACCTCTCGTACAATTTCAATCTGAAACCTCATGGCTATAGCTTTCACTGTCCACATTCCTATCAACATCCCAGTCTCCTGAGCCCCCAGCAGAATCATACACTAAACTTCACTTACAACATACTAGGACTTCTCTGGCCCGGATGAACTTTTCTAAACTCCACACAGAACCCAATTCCAAAGTCTTCTGAAGCACACGGTTAGGTATAGTTGCAGCAACATTCCTATCTCATGATAGTTTTTTTGTGTGTTAACTTCCTAATATTCTAACTTTTTGTCCTTTCTTTTGATTCTCATGGCTTCCTATACTTAAGACATTTTTTTTTCTCTTCCTTTTAATTCCTACTAGGATGTTTAATTGCCTTATTTTTTTTTTAACCACCAGTGAGATGTGTTTCTGTGGCATGGTAAGTATTATTTACTACCCATTCACACAAACATTTATCATAGCACTGAGATCATATTCAATTAGTTAACTTTCCACAACCTTTTTTCCACTGTGCCTGTCTGGATGACTTCCTTCCAACAGAAGCCATCTATTATAATGATGAACTAATTCAGCTCCACCTTGTTTTCAGGCCATCTGCATTCTCACTGTTCACTTAATAGCACCTGAAGGGTTCAGTGGATCTGCTTTTTTCTTTTCTTTTTTTCTATTCCATACCATATTTAAAATCAAATTTGCCAACAAAAATTCTAATTAAGAAAACACAAAAATATGCAAGCAAGTAATACAATTATGAAATTATAGAAGGGAAGTGCAAGCATACTCAAAATAAAATCCGGAGACCAAAATGAGTAAAGTAAAATAACACTAGTCATACTTTTCTCAAGCATTCTGCATCTACCACTTATGAAATATATTAAATGAATAAATTTTATATGCAAAGATTCTGAGTACTACAGAAACTAATTGGCCCTAGATTTGTGATTTGAAGGCTAGTTAATATAACCTACAACCCATGTTGTATACCTAAAGAATCACAGCAATGGAGCGAATACTTTTTATAATTCAAAATAAGCAAAAGCTAGATCAATGAGAATGAATAACAGATACGTAAATGAAAGTAGTTTACACAGATTATTCTTTTAATGAGTTAAATGATGCAAAGGAGGATGATAATATAAGGGTAGTAAAATTAAATGACCATGTATATTTTATTCACACAGAGATAAATTACGAGACAATCCTAAATTTGAATACAGGAGAATGCAACTGATAGAGAAAGCAAGAGAGTTAACTGTAAGAAAAATAAATAAACAGAGCAAAATAAGGAAAGATATTTTTTAAACTGGTTCTCGGATGAACTTCATATTTGGAAATACTCAAGAGAATTTAGAAAGAAAAGAAAAAGAAATCAGGTGAAATAACTCATTAGGTAGTTTAGAAATAAAGAACTATTAATGATGACATTTTACAATACGAAATTAATGAGGTCTTTTGCTTTGTGACAAAGACTAGGAGGAAATTTGAGACTGAAAAAAATTGAATAAATTCTGGAACATAGGTAGAGGTTATGAGAAATCTGGACAGTAGAAATAAATATTTTTAACTTTGTTTAAAGTACACTTCATAAATCTGTTTGGCCATAGGCAAAATATACTCTCTCTCTCTCTCTCTCAATGGAATTAGCAGGCCATGACATTCATTAGGAGAATTATTGTCTTTAATGTTTTGGCAATAATTTGTACTGAAGTTATGCTAAATATAAAAAATAAAATAGGAAGCATTTTTAAATTTCTTTTTGACATATATTGGAATTATCTTTTTATTGAATATTTGGTATCAGTAGCTTTTAAAATTTCTAAGTATGATGTTACAGACAGAACCTTAAAACATTGATTCCACTCACTATTCAGGGTAGAGTTTTCTTTCAGTAGTTTGCACCAATTAGCCAAAAACCTATACAGAAAATTTTCTTCTCCTGATTTTCATATGACCAGCCCAGTCATTCATGTTCCAACTTCACCAATGACCCTGTTTGAGATTTTTATTGGTTGACAAGCTTTACAATTTATTTTAGCTTTTTGACCTATTTGCATGGTTTTTCTTGGGATTTGTTTTTCTTAAAAAAAAAAAATCCTCACTCTGTACCTACAAAAGGTGATCACTTGTATCTGTTCTTCTGCCACCTGAAATCCCTGATTGAAATAGTAAATCATTACGAAGGTTAGACATTATTCTCAATTTCACGTTATGCACCAGCAGGTAATTCCTTGTCCCCGAAACTTTCCTTTGTACTTTCAGGTTTGATGTCCTGGTTTGAACTATTCTTTTGAATGTACAATAAACTTCTATAAACATAGTGTGATTTAATTTTGTCAGTATTTAGTGTCATATGAGGAATTTAAAATGATCCCTCATGAGCCCTGACATCAGTGAGCGGGCAGATGTTTCTGCCCACAACTTCCATTGTACTCCTTGCTTTTTCACTGACCAGGTGGTGGATTTTAGAGTAGGTCTTGCTCAGATCTGTGTGTTATTTATGTATCCCTATCTTTCTTTCTTTGTCATAGATTGGGTAAATCAATAGGAGGTCATGGGCATCCATGTTTTAGTGAGTCTCAGGACAGTATACTCTAATGATTATTTGGTGTTAAAAATTTTGAAAAGACCAATGACTTAAAAATACTAACTGCATACAAATAAACAATCTTCAGTTAAAAGCTTTAACTGAAGCTTTTATATAAACTGGTAACTTTAGCCATCTTCCAGAGGCATAATTTGAACTCATCTATTATTTTGGTAACTACTGAATTTGTGTTATTGTACCATTGCAGCTAGTGATATTTACATTTTAAAATGAAACCTGAGAGATCTCTATTTGCATCTGACAAATATAAACATATAGCAGGTGTAATGGAAAAACACAGTGTATTTTAAAAATTTCATTAAATGACATTTTGACATTAATTCTCCTCACGATACTCTCCCTTCCTTGAAACAAACTCATCCTATTGTCCTTGCCACTTCCTAAGCAGTTCAGAAAGTCCTCTTTTGTGTGTGCATTGAGTTGGCTCTATCATGGCTGTCTGTATCACGACCGTCTGCCTAAATCCCTTGACTTTCATGGTCATTTTAATTTTGGGAGAAAAGTCAGAAGTCACACAGTACCAGATCCAGTGAATAAATGAGGACACACCCTGATGCTTTCACCAGCCTGTATTTCCATTAGATAGCGCTGGGAAGGAGGATTCACTCTAGTTTTGTTCACTCCCAGTCAAGACATAAAGAAAAAATTCCAGAAAGTGGCAAGATGGAAAAATTGTGATGGAAGAGAGGAGCAGTGCTTTGAGGGCGATTAGATGCAATGTGTTTTGTACTGCATCAATTTTTTTTTATTTAAAGAATCAGTGTAATGTTCAATCCCCCCCACTCTGTGTGTCTGTGTGTGTGTATGTAACATGTATTTTTCTACTTCTCCATGGTGTTGCCAAAATTCACTTGTAATCATTTGCCTATTAGTACTTAATTAAATTGTTTTCTCAAAAATAATAAGAATTAACCCAAATGGTTTTCAAGAAACCAAGTTTTTGTATTTTTACCAAATACAAATACTCTAGGGTTAGTAAAAATTAATTTTCCTGAACTTATCTTCACACAACTTTTTTTTTGACCTAAGATTATAGTCAAATAACCCTGCATTATCTTTTGTAAAATTTATCAAGAACTAAAATAACTGTCATAAAACTTATCAACAACTAAAATAACTTGAATACGTTTAATGCTTCCTGAAAAAGTTTTCAAAATCTTTTCGATAATTTCAAACCTTACGGTTGTACTGTTTAAATTAAGTGATAAACATTCATTAAATTTCTCAGTCATCTACAAATAAGATAAACTACTGAACCATTAACTGTTGAATATAAATTTACCCTTATTTATTTTTTAGCTTCTTAATATAGAAAAACTAAATATATTTCTATTTCCTGGCAAATGTGTTCTGTGCCACATTTAAAAAGTACCAAGAGAAAACACAAATATATGCTTTTAAAAGTTATTAGATGTTTTATTTATGATTACTTTGCTGGTGATTAACTTTGCTAAGGTTAAAGAATTTTAAGTAATAGGCTCTACTGAAACTACTAGAAATAACTTTCGTATGGAAAATATCTTGTGTGGAAAATATTCAAGGAAAGTTGAACATGTGTTCATATACAGGGGCATTTATACATATGGGAAATTATATATATGTATATATCCCATGTAATATATACTTTATGTAATTATATGAAAGGTTTGAGGTGTCACAGGTTTGTTTTTATTAATTGAAGAAGAGAGTAGTATTAGCCTTAAGATAGAATATTTGATTGTATCATGATGAGAAAGAAGAAAAGTTGAGGATAACAACCTGAATGGATATAAAAATTGTGGAAAGTTTATGATAAACTTATCTCATAAAAATAATTTTATATATGGTTAAGACATTAAGATTGAGTTGATTTATGAGATTTGAGCTCAAAATGTGCTAATGGAAAACTAGAATTTTGGTCCCCAAATTAGAAGGACACAGTTTTCTTTAATATTAGTCCATTCTCAGAAAGAGTTTCTAAAAATGTTTTCCTTTGTCTACTATATAATCTTCCTAGAAAACAAGATCTTTCTCTATGTCAAGTAATTTCTTGTACTTCATACTGTCTACAAGGAAACGGAGTCCACTTCTTTCAAGAGCTAAGAATTTTTACAATATTTTCTTGAACTATCATTTTAAAAAATTGTTATTGACATTTTGAGTTGAGGAGTAAGTATGTTTCACAGTAATTCATGATTCTATTTAATCAAGTGTTTTTAATCCTTTGACATTTTTGAGAATTTCTCAAAATCAAATCGTAAATGAGGACTATAGCTTTGGGTGTTTTCCAGGGAACCTGTGGAGAATTTAAAAGATTGATTTTTCTCCCTTATAGAAAGTAACATATAAACTAACTGTATGTGATATGTTAAATTACATAGGAAACATTGCCAAGAAAAAAGTAAAGGTAAAGAAAGTACAAGTAAATAGTTAAATAAGCTATTTAAATAATGTTCCAAAAGTTATACATAATTCCATAAAAGATTGCTAGTGTCAACATTCCTAGAGTTTAGTAAGTTTTAATTTGATTTATTGGGTTATAGAGGGGCATGTGAAGTTGAAATAAACTGATTAATTTCCAAATCTAAAAATCATAAAATTAAAAAAATAATAAAATACTTTAAAATAATGTATTAAAATTACATCTTCACATGTGCAATTTAGGTGATGGATCTTATTTGTTTTTTTTCATACTGGATTCCAATTTTGAATTCTTTTGTGTGAACCATTGAAGAGAAATTGTATTTTATGGGGATCATTACCAACGACATTAAAAATATTGCAATGGTTCTATGCACCTTGATACATATAGACTGATAACTATTCAGCAAACAAAGGTTCATTGTAAGCAATCCCTTTTTTAAAATAGACATATTCTTCTTTGTTAATGTTTCACTTATCCAAATTCTAAACAGATACATTCACTAGCACAACACTTGATTTATTTTTATTAAAATACTAGCTAATTTGTTGCAATGAATTTTAAAATTAGCTGTCAATTTTAACAGTTTATTAGCTGTCAATTCTTTACATCTGAACTCTAAGAAATAAATAGTAAGTTGTAATAGTACCAACTTTTCAGTCCGACCTATGGCTGCACTATCCATAATCACGAAATTTGTACTTGGAACACCGACAAATGGCTGTCTTCCAAAGCTCGCTGACAATGTAAATTAATATGTACACAGGAGGTGCCCGCAGCAGGGTGGTGAGGCAGTCTCCTGGTAGTTTTTCAGAAGGAGCTTGAAGCCACACTGAGTGGCACTGGCTCCCATGCAGCAGGCATGAAAACACTCGCCCCTTCAGTGGCGTCTCTCTGATGGTACACACTAATTCATTCCAAAGTATTCTAATGTCTGGCTTGAAAAGGAAAATGGGAGAGGGGTATTCAGTGTGTGGGTATATCTGTGTGTTCTTGGGAGCATACATGGCTGCAGAATAGTCATGTCCTCTGCTCTCCCCTTCTACCTACCCATAGCAAGACTTAGTGGTATATTTCAACATACATAAGAGAACCACTTATATATAATGGTTCTTCAAAATAGAGGAAAGAAGCCCACAACACATAAATTCTGAATAATGTATATTAATATATAATTTTAAATTTATAAATTATTTTTCAAAGTAGGAAATGTTTCCTTTCATTACAAACTATTATATTTATGTGGAACTCTCACATTTCATATTAAATTTTGTCTTAGGAAGTTTAACATTTCTCATTTTCTTGGACAGATAAAGATATGGTAAAACATATTTTAAAATCATAAGTAAAACTTGGGTATTAAAATTATTAAATAATGGTAAAAGTATTTTTTTAACAAGCCAGGTGTGGTAGCACAAACCTGTAATCCCAGCACTCTGGAAGACTGGAAAGCTGAGGCAGGAGGATGGCAAGTTTCAGTACAGACTGGGCAACTTAGCCACGGAGCAAGAATCTTTCCCAAAATGACAAAAGGCTGGAATGTAGCTCAATTAGAATGTTCTGGATTTGGTCTCTATCATGGCTATTGATCGTGTGTGTGTGTGTGTATGTGTGTGTGTGTGTGTGTGTGTGTATTTTGTAATACTAATATATATGTATAAAATAATTTTATGAAGCACACAAAAATGAAAGAAATTGTTAAGAAGAGGCTTTGGGAACCTCCTAGAGAATGGTTGTATTTTTACAATGTCAGAATACAATTTCAGTTTCTTGCAATTTTTATCACATTCTTTCTAACATAATTTACATATTACTAGAAGTAGAGGGGGACACTATAGGCTTTCTTTGTACCATTTAAGATCTTTCTCATCTCCAATAAGATGCTTTCTAAGCTAGCAAATCTGTGTCCATGACTTAAATATAAGGTTTCTTAAATAAGACACGTAGAATAAAATGAATTAAAAAAAAAGGCAATGCTTTTTTAAAATTTATTTACCTGTAATTTATTTAAAGATATTTACTCTTCAGAGTCCTATGGCCTTAACATCTGGACCTTAGATTCCCAATTTTATTATATACACTTTCCAATGGTTCATGTAATTACCCTGTAACGTTTATATGTTTTAAAATGACCACTCTAATATTTGCAGAAAAACAAATTGTTCTTGGCTGACAACTCCTTTTCTCTGTACTTTTCCTCATTTATTCATATTTTGCCAAGTCATGTCTCAAGGCCATTGCAAAAATCAGGACTAAGTTGACAAATTAATCAGACTGCACAGGAGAGACCCAGATATAACATGACCAAAACATCAATGATTTGAATAAATTCCCTCTTGTGCAGCTGTTTATGTGGAATCATAAATAGCTGATGTGTTTCACATACGTATCCTTACTTTGTTTATCTGTGTTATATTTTGATAATATGCTTGCTTCAAGTCAATATTATCTTTTTGTAAAGAGTGGATTGAAGAAACTGGTACTTAAAAAGTGAAGAATATATCAGTAAATTGTATTGTTGTTATCTCTCTATTCTTTCCTTGTTTTTAGAATGTTTCTCTAGCGTTAGAAAGGAATATAAAGACGTAATTATGAAATGTATTACTTTTCTTTTTTAAGTGATTAAAATAAGACTACAAACATGAAGTGTAAGATTCGGCCTATTGCTTTCAGATATTTACATTATTTCAGTTCAACATTTATTAGTACCTGATAAATATCTATGTTAGTCCTATTCTTATGCAGTTCCTCAGAAGAAATGATATTAAAGCATCCATACTTGTTTTATTTTATTCTGATGCAAAATAATAAAGAGATATGTCATGTGTCAGGTTATGAGAACTGTAGTGGATATCAAAATATACATCTCAGTTAGAAAAAAAGTATGTAGCAGATACGTAAAAATGGAAACAGCTAGTGCAAGGCTCTACATTAGTTTCTGTCTGTTAGCATAGTAAATTATTACAAATGCCATAGCTTAAGTTGACAGTATATTCTCTTCCGGTTTTAGAGGCCAGTGTCTGAGATTAAGCTTTCAGCAGTGCCACACTTCATTCTCTTCCAGATTCTGATGTAATTTCCAAGCTCTAATATGCCTTCCTATTCATATTGCTTTCCTGTTTTAACTTCCATGTGACACTTATGAGGATATCACTTGGTTGAGGAGATATCCATCTATTTCACATTTAATTTAGTTACATCTATAAGAAATCTTTTTGCAAGGAAAGTAATATTCACAGATTTCAAGAATTAGGGATAAATACATCTGTAAGGCAACATCATTCCACCCAATACAGGCTTCAAAGCAAGAGCTCAAATTAGGATGTTATTCTGTACATAAGGTATTAAGAAAAGTTGGCTGGTGCAGTATTATGAATTGAATTGTGAACTAAAGAAAAATACATTGAGTTCCTCACTCCTCATATCTGGTAAGTGACTTAATTTGGAAATAGGGTATTTGAAGAAGATCATGTTATGTTTAAATCAGTGGTGAAGCCCATTCAAATATGACTGGCCACATGATGATGGAAATGGTGACTGCATTCATGTATCTATAGCCACCAAAGGCAGCAAATGGCAGCCCGTACCAGAAGCATGGTAGCAGCAATGAAGGATTTCACACAGCATCTCAGCAGAACCATGATCCTGTTAAGTCTTCATTCCATACATCTACCTTCCAGAATTATCACATGGCAAGTATGTGTTGTTTCAATTCACTCAGATTTTATCAGATTGTGAAGCACCCTTTGCAAATTAATATCATACAGATAATAAGTGAGTTAGGTGCAGATACTCTTATAGAGCTAAAGAACATATGTGTCCATTAGACGCTGAGTTCAGGGGCACAGAACAGAAAACTCAAATGGTAATTTAACTGATCTTTAATTATATGTTATATGAATATATCTTCTATGTAAACATTTAAATTTTATCATATAACTAAATGTCTAGAATTCTTAGAATGGCTCTAGTTTTTCAGCAGATATTTAGTGTCATTCTCTCAAGGTAATTCTACTTATCCATTGTATCATCCACAGAGTGAATTCCTGTCTATACTCTTGCAAGTCAGTTGCTAAGGTTAAGTGAGTACTTAGATTCAGAATGCTGGAAGAAGGAAAGACCAAGGAAAAAAGAAGAGTGGTAACTGGAACTTCTATTGCAGAGCATTCATGTGTGAATTTTTGGTTACTTTTTCTTCTCTCTATTTTATGTTTCTCTGTAAGGCAAGTAATAGAAACTATAGTGTTGTGTCTGGAGTACATCTGGGGTTCCAGCACCCCCAACATAATCCCGCCTGGGAACTCTCTCTCTCTCTCCATTGTAGAAAGAAGAGGCAAGAGAGACCAGAGTGTAAATAGAAGAAAGTTTATTGTTATGGCAAAGCAAAAGCCACCTCTCACAGGACGCTGGGGGTTTCCAGAGTTGGAACACAACCTGAGCGAGTCCTGCGTTACAGATTTTGTAAGGTTTGGGGCCCACCATCACCCATCCGCTGGGAGGGGTCCCTGCTTGACTGGTCATTATGCTCCTTGTCTAGGGTTGGATAACTCTGGGGAGACGGAGCATCTAGCATGGCGAGGGGCTTTTCCTGTTTTTATCACTCCAGAAGGGGGGGCATCAGACTCCCCTTTTAACAACCTGAGGGTGGGGGACTTGTCAGTTTCACTCGAAGCAGGGGAGTTAGAGGAATTTGGGGAAGTTAAGTGCTACATGTTGTACCTTGTGGTGAGTAGTTAAAATCGCAGGTTGCCAGCTTTTTCAGTGTAAGAGAAAATGTAGGTGCAGACAGGGAAATTCAAGAGGCAGGGGGCCCAATTCTATCTCTCCCTTCCTATTGATCCCACTATCCCTGAAGTAGTACTGGGGATAATTACATAGACATTTTAAATAAAGTCCAAATTTATTATTAGACTGAAAAGTAAAGTAGGCACAAAATGATATTGGGTTCTTTACATTACCGAAGTAAGAATTTTGAAATTTATGTGTTAAATATTTTGAAACATATTTGATGATTTTAAATAGGGAATGGCAAACTAACCTATATTATGAAAGTTTCTTTCACCTGCATTGTTTTAGATAGATGATAGAACAAAGGTAAGAAAGGGGAAACCAGTTAAGGCATGTAAACAAAATATTGACTGCAGCTCCAATGAACACAACTTGTAGTGTATGTAGGGAAGAATGAGGATTCTGGGTAGGTTTCAAAGTTAAAGTTGACAAAAATTTGTCAGTTTGAATTTTAAGTATCTGCTGAAAAGGAGATTCAAAAATGGATACAGGATATTTGGCATGAAAGTCTAAAATACTGTAAATGCCACTTACTAAGATGTGTGGCTATTTAGGAAAAAAAAAAAGTTTCATGGCAAAAGTCAAAGTTCTTCCTTGTAATACTAAATATGAAATGTTTGCCACATTTCTAATTAGAGATTTGCAGTACAAAGAGGAATTTATGAATCTGGAAAATAAAAAGATTAGAAAACTATACCTAAAATCATTATATAATAGAATTTCTCACTTATATTGTAAATATATAGGATAAAACAATAATTGTAATACAATTACAATTCTAATTGTAATTAGTAATTAGTAATTGTAATAATTGTAATTGTAATTAGTAGTAATTACCAATACATTTCTATGTATATTTTGAGTTATGTATTTAAAAGATTAATAGGTATTCATATAGAATTTTTATATAATTCAGACTTACCGTTATGAAATAATAATTTATAAAAGATGTATTATGCAACAAAAGTACTAAAATCTCTAAATGCCACATTACAAATTCTTATAGGAAAATATCTCTGATTATAAAGAATTTTAAATTGGTAGTGTGGAAGCCAGCTAACAACACATTATTGAGTGGAGTTATTTTCATTTAAAAATAAAACATCAAGCTGTATGTCCTTTACTCACCTTTTCATAACTGTTGCTGGCTCTTACTTTCCAGCTTCAGCTGTCTGAGAGTTTGTGTCCCCGCAATGGCAGTTAATATCTTCACAAATTATTTTAAGAGCCACAAAATCCCTTCTACCATTTTGAATTTCCTCTTAGCAGCAACATGGAATGTTATATTTCTACACAGCTCAAGGCTCTTGATTCTCATTAGGAAAAAAAAAATGCTCACTGCAACCCAAAATCTTGCAAACTTTGTTGTCTGCACTCAGATATGCCTTTTATATGAAAACAGTATTTCTGAGTGTTACAGATAGCTGCAAGGATTTAAAATATATTTGAAAATGTAACCATCCAGTCGCCACAAGCGATGAAGTTGGTATTTAGGCAGTATTATTAGGAAGACCTTTGTGGATGCTTCTGTTTGTGTCATTACCAATGAGAGAAAAGCTTGTAAAGCATTCTGTCCAAAAAGTAAATCTGTCAGCATTTCATTGTACATAGAACTATTATACAAATGTTTAATATTTTGCACTGATATACTGAGATCATTTTATTTAAATAAAATGAAAATAATAGCTAATTTTTGCCAAAATTTCATGTGAACTCAACAATTTTATATAAGGGAGGTTTGGAATTAAGCCTGGAAACTCACTTTGTAAATAATGGGGTTCTTGTCTTTAAAATTTATTCTTAATTGATACATAGAAACATAGTACTTTTATATATTAATGGGAAATCATGTAATGATTGAGACATGTATACAATGCTTCATGTTTAAATCAGTTTAAACAGATGTATGTCTTCAAACATTTATAGTTTCTTTATGGTTAAATCCAAAAATCCTTTTTTCTAGCTTTTGAAATTTACTGTTGTACCTTGTCGTCTGCAGTCTCTCTGGAATGCAATGACATGCCAGAATTTCTGCCTCCTGACTGTAACATTACCAATCAGCCAACTTTTCCTCCATCTTTCCCTGTTTCCTTCCTCTATGGCCTCTGCTAAGCACTATCCTGTTCTTAATTCTGAGGTCTTTTTTTTTTTTTTTTTTTTTGCATTCTGTATATGAACGAGGTAGTGTGGTGCTTGACCTTGCATACTTAATAGATTTCACCTAATGTAGTGATCTCCAGTCCTATCCATATTGCTGCAAACGGCAGGAGTTCATTCCTTTTACAGTCAATAGAATTTTGTTGAGTGTCTGTACCACATTTGTGCTCTCCATGGAATTCTTTGCTATTGCTGAAATAATACTAGCATTTTCAAGATAATATTCGAATATATAGCTGCACCCATTTAACATCTTGCTTAGTTTATGCAATAAGAGTGTAAAAGTTACATGGTCTACTTATTAGCCTACTACATGCATTTGAACAAGTCATTTTGTCCCTCATTTTCTACTCAATAAAATGAAATGAATTGTTTATGAAAATTGGAGATCCTCACAAATAAATCTGTCAGTCATCAAAATGGAATTACACTGACTTTCCAGGTGTGTATATTCTAGAAGTGCCATTTAATAGAAACTAGAGTTCTACATGGTGAATCTAATTTTATTTTTGGATGAGCATAATTGTACATGTAAAATGTATCACTTGAAAATCTTCTGGATTATGTTATGGGTAAAATAGAAACAATAATTATTGTCATGAAAAATTTAGAGACTGTTAGTTATATTATTAGTAGTATTGAGGTTATGCATTTTATTATTATTATTATTATAGAAACTTATGTTGCCTTTGAAAAAAGACCTTTTTTTTTTTTTTTTTTTTTTTTTTTTTTTTTTTTTTTTCTGTGGTGCCGGGGATCGAACTCAGGCCCTTGTGCTTACAAGGCAAGCACTCTAATCACTGAGCTAAATCCCCAGCCCCTATATTTTGAATATAAAGGCAGAGAAAGTTATATTTTTTCTTAATTTCATTATGTAATATAAATATTTAATGTGTCTGAGAGATCTTTTTGAAGAATGAAGCATCAAGTTGCATTAAAAAAAAATTAGAGAAAACCAGCACTTCAGTTAGTCCAGCTAAGACTCACCACAAGATCCAAAATTTAATATCACTTCACTGTGGAAACTTAGCTGTGTGGAGGGATAGATGATGGTTCCATAAGATAGTATAAAATCATATTTCTAAGCAAAGAAAATACCGTTGCTCTGATTTAGACCATAGAAATGGGTATTTCACTACTGACTTATATTCCCAGCCTTGGATATTTTAATCATTCATTAACATGAAATTCCCAAGCCCTATCATGATGAGGAGGGATGATTAAAATAAATTATGTACATGTAAAAATCTGTCAAAGTGAAATTCTTTAAACTGCATAACTAATTTGCACTAATAAAAATGAGAGAAAATAAAGAAAAACAATAAATAGGCTCTTTAGTCCCAACACATTACTCAATACCATGATAAGAAATACGGGCAATAAATTATTGAGTTAGAATTGTGTCCACCTAAATTGTATATGCTGAATTTCTAATCCTTAGTACCTCAAAATATTACTATATTTGTGCATTGGGCTATACAAGAAATAATTAAGGCAAAATGAAATTCAGGTGCTGCTTACTTGAATATATCTGATTTCCTTAGAAAGAAAAGGAAATTTGGCACAGACATGCACATACACAGGGAAAAGATAATGTGCAGACAAAGAGAGAGATTAACCATCTATGGGTAAAAGTGATGTAGATGTCATATATATGTATCTTTCTCTCAAAATGAATGTATTATTATATGTTGCAAACCTACACCAATAAAATCACAAAAAAACATACTGCAGATTCTCAGTCCTTTTCAACAGAGCCCCTGAGAATCTGGGTTTGGAGTCCACAAGGAATTTGTTTCAGCAAATTCTCTAGGTGACTCAAAAAAGTTCACAATTAATGAGAGAGGCGTTAGAATAAGATCACCTGTGCTGAAAACTGACCACTTGATTTTGGGTATTAAGACTGTAGAACAGGAAGAAAACAAATTTCTGTTACTTTCATTTCTTAATCTGTGTGCGTGTGTGTGTGTGTGTGTGTATGTATGTGTGTGTGTGTTTGTAGCCCCAGAAAACTTACTGAAGAAAGTAACTGCAAAGTGATTATCGCACAAAGTTTACTACATAAAAGAAAATCCTTTGCGGTAGAACACTAAAGATACGAGAAGGGAAGTGAAGGCATAATGACTCCTGCCAACTTTGCTGCTTCGTCATTGGCCTGGACACAACTTGATGACTACGGATGGAAACCTCTGAAAATGTGATCCCTAAATAAAACTTTTCTCCTTTATGTTTTCAATTATTTTGTTCCAGAAAAGGAACGTTTACTAACACAGTAGCTGAACAATATTTCTCAAAGGTCGGAATCATGAAAGACAAAGAACTGTCACAAATTGGGGCAGACTAAAAAGACCTAACAGATAAATGCAGTTTTGGATCCTCGATTAGATCCTGATCAGACAAATAATATTAGCAGAAAAAAACTGGTGAAATCTGAATACAATTGTGTTTTAATCATTACCATAGTCCTGAGATTGATTTTTTTAAAATTTTTGACTTTGTGTTCCATAACTAATCAAGGTGTTATTATTAGGGGGTGCTGAGTGGAAGATGCACAAGAAATTCTGTCTTGTGTAACTTTTTTTTTTCTGCAACTTTTCTACTCAGGTAAAATTACTTCTAAAGATAAAGGAGGTAAGAATTTTGAATTTCACTCTAATTTTACCTTTGGAATTTTCTTACAATTTCATTATGATTTACAATGTGATATTTTCATGCTGTAATGTAACCGCCTCAAAGTATCCAGGTAACTAAAGTCCATAATATGTACCTTTTCAGTTGGATATATTATATACTTTACATAGCTACTTTGATTTACTCCTATAGACCTCAAAGTTGTATGACAAAATTTGTTTAAAACTAAAATAAACTTTTGAAAATATTTTCAAGAAAAATTTTAAGGCCAGAAAAGCCACAATATTATTGAATGAGGGAGATTGCAGTATTATGCTAGATAACTTTTTCCATTTCTTTTCAAATAAGAGAAGGAAAAAGAAAGCTTACCCTTTGGTATCTTGGTGACATGACCTGTGGACCTTGTTAGCGATACATGCTGAAGGAGCAGTGATAGGAGAGACTGTCTAATTGGCTTTGTTTCCCAAGAAGTCATTATGTACCCAGGATAGCATGTGTCTTTGCAGTTTGACAATAATTAAATCACCTCAACCACCGCATGCAAGTGTGAATTAGTTTAATGCATCAATGATTAAATGAGTTTACAATTCTAGGGAATGTTACCTGAGGTATGCTTTCAATAGGTGACTTTAATACGCATTAATTTGATGTATTTCCCACTTCCCCTTGGCTCATAAATTTTAAAAGAGACTCTATGGTTGCTCTGTCTTGATTAAAAATTCAGTAAAAGTTGTTATTCCTTAATTAAATACTCCCCCCCCCTTTTTTTTTAACAAAATAGGGATGACTTAGACTTTTCTTCTTATTGCATGGTGGTAGTAATGGTACAAATTGAAGACCAATATATCATTTAAAATGGAGGAAAAACATTGTTGTTAGCTATATAAAATGGCAAGCTTAAGAAATAATTTTAGTAAGTTATAATGGACTTCTCTTCTAGCCAGAGATGTCAATACTCAAAATCAAAATAAGTTCAATTACCATTTCACCTAGTATTTAATATAGTTAGAGAATCATTTGAAAAATCCACTTGTATTAATCAGATAAGAAGACAACTAGGAAAGAAATGATTGCATAGGTATAGTGGATTGATTAATAAAATATAATTAAAGTAAATGAAAATTTTCTACTGAATATAGGTAAATGGAGCAAAGCAAATTTAAAGAAGCAAAATAATGCTGTAAGAATACTCTGAAGTATATAAAAAAAGAACGCAATTTGCAAAATTAGACAAATAGGTGACATATTAACTACCTTCTCTTTTAGTTTATTCATTGATTAATCAAGTCAATATGTAATAAAACCCATTAAGCAATTGGTAGATTACAGATTATAAGATTTTTTTTGAGGTTTTTAGATGAATGATGTTTATAATTTATTAATAACAAAATTTGTTATTAAAGAAGATCATTGGACTCATACTTTTGATGGCTCTCAAAATACTATATTGAAAAATAAAATAGATAAACTTTCTAGAAATGTTGATAAAGTTAATTTAAACTTTTGTGGACTAAAGGGAAATCTAATTGTGCTAATGTCCTAAATCTTTGAAAATAGTGTAGAAAGATATCATCTTCCAGATAATTAGAATGGTCTCACATAGAGAAATATCTACTGAGAGATGGTATGTCTTCACTCATTAGAAAGTTTCTAAACATATCTATTAAATTAATTTGAACTCATGGTCAAAAAATTTGAACTTTTTTCATATTTTTATCTTTTAGGAGGGTGATGAGGATTGAACTCGTGGCTTTACACTTGCTAGGCAAGTGCTCTACCACTGAGCTAAATCTCCAATCTCTCCAAAATTTGAACTTAGATAAAATTAACAATAATACTACTGTAACAAATAATTGTAGAAAAGTAAATCACAAATTTTATATACATCTGCTCTCTTATCAGGAAAATACAGACTGCTGGATTTGCACTTAGTATTTCCAGGATGCTCCACCATTAAATGTTCTCTAAAATCTTGCTTTTCTGAAGAAGCCCAAAAACCTGTAGTAAATGTATCTCTTGGTAGACTATAACAATTACAGAATTGTGGCCCCTGCATTCTTCTTTGAAAAGAATTTGACACTTTACTAAGATCCTGCTTTCAATTTAGCTGTGTATTACAAACACAGAACTGAAACAAACAGATGCAAAGTACTGATGCTGCTTCAACCGCAGAAATTCTGAATTAGTAAGCATGTAATCCAACTCAGACACAAATATGTAAATTCTCCCAGCTAATTTAATAAGCAGCAAAGTTTGGGAACAATTGCTTATCATACATAATTAATTAAAAGTAGGTAACTTCAAACCTAACCAGAAAAGTCAATTACAATAATAATTCTTGTTATTTTCGTTACATGACAAATTTTTTTTCAGAAATTCATTTGTAGTTCGATCCCCGGCACCACAAAAAAAAAAAAAAAAAAAAAAAAAAAAAAAAAAAAAAAAAAAAAAAAAAAAGAAATTCATTTGTAAAATGTGTACTTGAAAAGTTGTACATAATTCAAAGCATTATAAATCTGGTATGAGGTTTAATTTATGACTTTTTCTTCTCAAAGAGATGCTTGTGATCACACTAGTTATTGAAAATTCTATTTTAGTTACTACATAATTATCATACTTTTGTTTATTTTTGTTGTTTTAATTCATTTTTGGTGCTAAGAACTGAATTTAGTGACCCATGCATGTGAAGCCTGCGCCCCACCCTGAACTATATCCCTAACACCACACGTAGAATTTTAAGTTGACTTATATTAATCATGTGTTAAGACACCTGTTTCTGTGTTTTTGTTGTTGCTGTTTTATTTATTTTTTTCATGGCAGTGGTGGGAATTGAAGCCAGGATCTTATGCATGGCAAGCATGTACTCTACCACTGAACTTTGTTCCCAGATATAAATGCATCTTTTTTTTTTTTTTTTTTTTTTTTTTTTTTTTTTTTTTTTTTTTTTTTTTTTTTTTTTTTTTTTTTTTTTTTTTTTTTTTTTTTTTTTTTTTTTTTTTTTTTTTTTTTTTTTTTTTTTTTTTTTTTTTTTTTTTTTTTT
>PVJO010012861.1:0-53903 GCA_004026905.1 Hystrix cristata | reverse complement strand
GATGTAATCTACAATCCACAGGATTCCTTCTCTCTGGAACAAACAATAATTATAGAGTTCTAGCAATAAATATTTTTAATAGGTAGATGTAATCATTTATTTGTATTGTTTTATATGATTTTGAATGAAATCTTCAGAGTAATTTATATCAAGTGGAATAATGAGAAAAATAAAACCAATAATTGGATTTAAAAGAGACCAAACCATGACATTTGAAACAAAATAATTGAATAGTAAATTTTTTTTCTCAAAGTTCTCTAGAATGCTTCAACTTAACAAAAGTGTCTTCATTGTTAGCTAATCTGGACACTATTAATATGTTTATATTTTTACACATTTAATGAACTTCATTAATTTTCCAACTTATGTTTTAATAGCATAAAACATTTTGAAAAATCCTTGCTGGATTCATTGTAATCTTAAATATGCTGTGTACAGTAGACTTTTACCAGTATAACTTCATTTTTCATGTAATGAAATGTATTTTCTGTTTTCATAATAGTGATTTCTGTGATTGTACTACCAAAAGGGTCCTTTTTTGGGAAGAATTTTCTCTTTGTTGAAATGACAGATCTCAGTATGTAAGACTGAGAAAAATCTGGTCTCTAAAGAAAAATGTTAATAATTTCAAGTAGGATTTAATGAAATCAGTGGAGGTGCTGAGATAGTCTGAGCTCAACCACAGGCACATGAAATCAGCATGTTATCAGGCTTGTGCTTTAGAAGAGAAAGGTCTCTGGATGGCTCCCCCTGAGGGCGCTGACAGTGGATGTGTGCCAGGTCTCTTGTCTCAGGTCGACTTACAGTCTGACATTTTTTCACTTGTCAATGTGTCACTCTGGCCTCTTCCTTTGTGTTCATATGGTGTTCTCTCTGCGTACATGTTATTTCTGTGTCTGAATTCTTTTTATAAAGGCACTAATCATATTAAATGAGGTGTCATCCTAATGGCTTCATCTTAACTGGGTCATCTGCAAAGATCCTCTTTCCAAATAGGTCACCATTGCAGGTGCTGAGGATCAGTAGTCTAGTATCTTTTTGGGGGTCATGGGCCATCTCATAACAAGTGCATAAAAGCATGGTACCCTTCCACTGGAGAGGCTGCTTAAACATAAGACGCACGCGCAGGATCGTGGAAAGCAGTGTGTACAGCTCTGACCTCAGTCCCTCAAGTGCAGGGAAATGAGCACTGAAGCCTTAGGTATAAAAAGACACGTACAATAACTTGGGACAACCAGCCAAGAGCTCATCCAGGAAATTTTTCATGATGAAAACAGAATGCTCTGTGGAAATGAGTCTCTCCTCATGAGGGGATGACCGGCAAGTGACAGCTATGATAACTCCCCAGTCCCTAATAATTGGGTTTATACTTTCAGAGCAATATTATTGTTTGTGTGTACTGTTTCTGAAGCTGCAGTAATTTATTATCCTTGGCTACAAAACCAAGCACATAGTTGAATCTAGTATGTTTCATCTTGACCCTTCTAGACTAAGACTGAGAAGATTGGACCCCCAGTGTCTGGTTTTGCACCACCCCTAAACCACAGGGTAAAAAAGCACTGCCTTGTGAATTTGGTGATCAGGAAAAACTCAATTCGCCATTGATCTCATCAACAAAAGCCAATTTCCAAAAGATGTATCTGAATGACACAGACAAGAAGAGTTAGGTGACTGTGCAAGTTTAGAAATTCTCAAAAACTGCCCTCAGCCGGAATCTTTCTGTTGGGGGACCTTGTAGAGTATATGGGAACTTCGTCCTGTCATTTGCACACAGCCGCCACATCTGCAATGAGAATAAATTGCAAGAAAAGACTGAGTCCAAGAAAAGTGAAGAGGCGATAAGAGATAGAAGGAGGTTACTGGGAATTATTACACACTGATATAGTTCAGTCCTGATTAGATGCTCTAATCAGTGTGAAATCTATTCATTCAGCAAATATTGAGTGTTTATTATATAATGATACCAGTTTAAGAAGTTGGCCACACTCAAATATGCTGTCTTGGAGTTTGCAATCTCAAGAAAAGTTAATAAATGAATGAAAAATACAGTGTGGCAAACATATTTAAATTATCAGGATGAGGGGAAGCAGTAGAAGTTGTGCCCGGGAGGATCACCATTTTATATAATGTTTGCATGAAGACCTCACTGAAGATAAATTTGAGCAGGGCTATGGAGGATGTGAGAGAGTGTGGCATGCAGCCACCTGAGGAAAAGGCATTCTTAAGGGAATCCGAAAGGCCGCTTGGTGGCTTTGTAGAGCACCTCAGTGTGGAGCAAGATGCTAGGACTGAAATGGAGAGACAGGAAATAAAAGGCATTAAGTCAGATCTTTAAGGGAAAGGTATTGTAGACCAAGGTATGAGTTTTTGATTTTATAGCAAAATATGGGTTGGTTTTAAGTAGAAAAATCCATGTTGTCAAGCTCGTATTAAATAGGATTTTCTCTGGTGTCAGATTTTTTTTAAAGCAGTGGAAAAGTTTATTTGAAAAAGTAAAAGTGAAGACTGACAGAGAAACTGGCTCTGCAGAGTGAGCTTGGAGCAAGTAAAAGAGGAAAAGGCAAGAAAATGTGCCTCCCAGAGGAGGAGGGTGGGCGAGCGTGAGGAAAACTGTGATAGATTGAAATGGGAGGACAGGAAGAGAAGGGAAATAATTGTGAGGCAACTGCAAAGAATGTTGGCCTATGATGAGGAGACATGGAACAAATGGTAAGAAAGGTACTAATTCTGGATTAATTTGGAAGATAGAGCCAGCAAGCTCTATGATGGATTCAACATAGGTTGTGATAAAAAGTGAAAGGTAAGTAATGACTCTATAGCTTTTATTTTGAGCAGGTGGAAGGGTGAGGCTCCTTAGGAATAAATTTCATGGGTAATCAGAGATTTAATTTTGGACATAGTAAGTTTGAGATTCCTATTTAGATAATAGGAGATGTCCATATTGGTCTTGAGTTTAGCAGAAAAACCTACAGCCGAGACATAAGTCGGGCATTATTGCCATGTCCTGGTATTGAAATACATGAGATTACCTAGAGAGTGAGTGCAGATAGAGAAGAGACCATAGGACTGAAACCTGGAGCGTTCCAACATTAGAGTCAGAGAAATGGGGAAGAAGCAGCAGAGAAGGGTGGAAAGAAATGGCCAGTGAAAGAGAGCGAAGCAAGTGGTGTTCCATAAGCCGGATAGAGTATTTCCGCAAGAGAAATCAACTGTCAAATGCCACTCACCAGCTGTCTAAGGATAAGGGTTGAAGATTTTGCGTTAGATGTACAAAACATTGAACATTATTAAGTGCAGATGAAAACCTGATTAGATTTAGACCATGAAAAATTAGGATGAGATTATTAGAGATGGGAACTATGGGATTGTGGTCACCATCATGGGGAATTAAAAGCTAGGGAAGTAGATAGAAGAAGTGATTATCAGGAAAGGGCTTTTTAAAGACGGCTGAAATAGCAGCATGTTCGAGTGTGAATGAGAATAACGGGAGAGGGAGCAAAGTCACAAGAGAGGATAGAAAGAATTGGAGACTGTCCTGTGGAGCTCTGTCTTTAGTCTGTTTTATATAGTGTAACAGGATAACACCAACTGAGTGCTTTATCGTAGAGAACTGTCTCTGGCTCATGATTCTGGATGCAAGGAAGTTCAAGACTGAGGCTCTGTGTGTGCCGAGCACCTGCCTGCTGTATCTTAGCATGGTGGTGGCGAGTATCACACAGCGAGAGACTGCATGTGGGAGTCAGCAAAGGGGGCTAAATTCATCTTTTTATAGGGAATCCACTCCCATGATAACTGTGTTAATCTGTTCATGAGAACAGAGACCTCATGACTTAGTCACCTCTTAAGGGCCTCATTTCTCAGCATTGTTGCTTGAGGATTAAGTTTCTAACACACGAACGTTGGGGAATCCATTCATACTATAGCAAGCTCCTCGATAATTTGGAATTGGAAGGAATAAGATTGAATTCTGAGATAAAATTTAGAGTTAAGTATATGGAATTAGAGCAGGAAAATGCGCAGTCATTTTAGGAAAGACATAATGACTCCCAGATGTGCCACACTTGATTATGACCAGATTGAGTAAGTTATTATATCTAAGAAATGCACTGGCTTGAAAGTAGTTTGTCCAGACAGTGGATATATAGAGGAAAGAGAATCATAAAAGTCGAGTTTGGAAGTCCCAACCAAACACCGTTCACAAGGAGAATGCCAAAAGTTCAGTCTGTCATATCACTGGTAATAGGCAATGTGGAAATTGATGTTTTAAATTATCTCCACTGAAAGTCATGAAATATTTGAACCATGTAACTAATTCCATTGCCCTAATTTTATGGGTAACAAGCAACCTTCAACTTATAACTCAGCTTATTAATATGCTGGTCCTGTCTTCTCTGCTGCAGGTCCTAAGGTACAGAGCAGCCATGGCACAGAAGGTACAAACAGATATACCCAGAGTGGCCTCTAGGCGTTACTACCCTTCTGAGAGCACTGAAGCAGCATTCTGATTAGAAACTCCCAACATTCTGTAAAGTTGTACTGGCCATTACTGTGGTCATTAGTTTTATTTGTCTATACACCTTATTATCGGCTTCCTCAAACACAAGGGAGAATTACGCATTTGCGGGAACTTACTTTAGAAAATGCCATGTAAATAGACATGATTGAAATAATTTCTGGAAAGACACTTTGAGTCGGGACACTATTTGACATTTTCTCTTCTTTTCTGCTTCAGCAATGGTGAAAGCAATGAGACTGCGGAGGTTTTCTTAACTTGCATTTCTGAAACAGTGCCTTGCAGGGTAATAATGAGAAAGTAAGCTTTTGATTAAATCACTGAAAACTTGGGACTGTATTTTACTGAAGTACCCTCTCTTTATTATTTCAGACTGTCAGTGACATACTTCACAAGTGCCAAATACTAAGTTTTTTCAAGGCTTGCAGGGGATATTCATTAGGTGATGACAGTATTTTCTGCCAATATCGTCAGTCTTTGTTTCTGGTTCACAAGTTGTCACTTTGACCAGATAGTAATATATATAGTAGAGCATCGTGGTTAAGGACAAGACTTTGAAGCCAGAGCAGATCAAGTCTGTGCTGCAGGTTTTGTCACCCAATGATGCTATTTAATGAAGAAGGGATTATATTGTCTTGGGGTTTTCCTACAAAATTATAATTTTTTTCTCCTTATGTTCAGCATACATTTACCACTTGAGATGACAATTGAACACATCCAAATAGTACTTTGCAAATTAGAGAGATGTATTTGAACCTCACTGATACTTTCTACTCTTCCTTCCTTTTTCCAAACGAATTTCTCCACTCCTTTTCTACTAACATAATGGAAAATTTTGCTAGGGGTACTGTTACGGTTTGTGTCTAGATGTCCCCCCGAAGCCTCATGTGGTAAGAGGCAGCTGGATGTAGAGTGTGTGATTACTAAATTAGCCCGCTGATTGGTTTGGCATGGTTCTGCTGGGATCAAGGATGTGACGCTAGGATTAAGGGTATTAGGATTAAGGGTGGGAGTACTGCCCACCCTAAAGCCAGGTAGCCTGGATAAAATACAAAATACAAGAAGAAGCTGGTTAGTCCCTTTTGCTTGCATTCCTTGCTTCTCTGGCTGCCTTCTTTCTGTCTGCCATGCCACCCGGCCTCAGACCCAGCTAACTGTGGACTGGAACCTCTATAAACTGTGAGCTAAATAAACCTTTCTTTCCCTGACTTTGGGTGCTGGGTATTTTGTCCCAGCAATGAGAGAAAAGTAACTGAGACAGGTACCAAACACAGAAATGAACCTTCTGTTTTTTAATGAATTAGTTTATTACATTTGCTTCGACTACATTGTGTCATCTAAAATGCCTTTGGTTTAAAATTTACTTTCCCCCACAAGCTATACTTCAGCTTTTCATCACTAGGGAATTATTTTTCTGATGTTAAAAAATGACAATGAATTTCATGCGTTATATTTTGCATACTTTATTTACTATTGTCCAGAATTTAGTTATATGTGTTAAGTACTTAATAACCATTTAAGCTTAAACGTAGAAAATATGGAGAGTCTTGGAAAGATTTAAGCTATATTTAGGGGATGAAGTCAATAAAATGTTGGAATCAGTTGAACAAGAGAAGGTATGGGGGAGCAAGCTGTTGAAGATGACTTCCAAGTTCTAGTTTGAGCAGCTAAATGAGTTGGTAGAAATATCTATGGCTTAGAAAGTACAAAAGGAAGGCGTTGGGGATTTCGTAAGTTTGGTTTTAGACATATATTCATCATGCTTATCCACAGTCTCAGTTTTTGGACTTCAGGTACCCACAGTCAAACATGGTCCATGAAATTGCAACAATGAAATATTTTGAGAGGAAGAAAGTGGCCACATTTACATAACCTTTGTTACATAACCTATTGTTATAATTGCTCTGTTTTATCATTATTGTTGTTACTCTTTTACTGTGCCTAATTTAAACCTTAAACTATGTCATAGCTATGCACATATAGGAAGAACATAGTGTATATATAGGGTATGATACTTTCTGTGGTTTCAGGCATCCACTGGAGGTCTTTGGATGTGTTGCCTGTAGCCCTACTACTGTATTGAATTTGAGCAGTCATTGAAACTAGGGAGTTTTTAGACAAAAAGACTTCTAGTCTAGAATTTTGTTTTAAAATGTGAACTGCATGAAGGTGGTAAAGTTATAGGTGTGAATGAGATTATCTGGGAGGAGAATGTACAGTGAAAAAATGCTAGAAGGGAAGAAGTAGAAGCTAAGAAGGTAAAGATATAACCCTTGAAACAATCCAGTATAATAAGTTTGCAAAATAAATGGAGGACTGGCCTGAGAGGTGGGACATCACAGAAACCTAGGGAAAATAATGTCTTCAGAATTGTCAGCAGCATTCGTGCGAATAGGAAATGGGGAAGACAGAAATGTTCATTAAGCAATATAGAAATAGTTGTTGAGTTTACAAAGTAATATCAATGAGAGCTCTTTCAGAGTATAAATGAGGCAGGAAGCCAGATTTTAGTGAGTTGAAGAAATCAAACCTGAGATAGTAAATATGATGAACTTTTCAAGAAGTTTGGCTGTGAAAAGTGAGTAGCTGAAAGAGTTAAGAGGTAGACTCTTTTATGGGAAAACCTTGTCCGTATTTAATGGGAAGCAACCTTTGCAGGCTGATGTGGGCTTGACCATACAGAAGGCAAAAGTTAATCAACAGTAGATTTTTTCTGAGACCGCAGGGGCAATGTGATTTAAGTAGATGAAAAAACTCGTGTTACGTGGTCGGAGGCCCGTGGACCTTTTCTGGTATAGATTTAAGTGCACCACACACATTTCGTTATGTGTCCTTCGTTATCAGTGATTTTCCAACTTTTATTTTGATTTTTATTTCCATGGTATCTAAAAAGTTATATAAGAAAAAAATCTTACATTTTCTGTACATGTATATTTTAATAGCTTAATATACTTTATGAAATTCACTGAATTTTGAACAGAATTGTATCTTTACTGTATCAGCTTTGAGGACTGTTTTAGTATTTTGTTTGTGAGCTAGTAATACGTATTCAATAAATGTGACATGTGCATTTGAAAAGAAGGTGTTTGGGCAAAAAATTGATGGGTAGCTGCTAGACTTGCATGATTATTACTTCACTGACCTCTTTCTATGTGAGAGGCCACTGTGGTGAGGATGGCTCACCACGGAGACACACTCACTGGTGGAGTTCAAGTTTGCAGCTTCCCTGTCTACCGGCTGTAGTACCTAGAACAAGGTAGTTGACCTTCCTGTGCTTAATTACCTCACTTTAAGCTGGTTGCAAATAGAGTTTCTACCTCATTAGTTTCTTAAAAAAGATTAAGTCCATTAGCACACATAATGTACTTAAATTAGCATTTGGTGCACAGTAAGACTTAAAAATGTTTAGCTATCATTACCGTCCTTACTTGTGTTTGTTTCCTTGTTCTTCTTGGACTTGGGAAAGTGAATTAAATGATCTTCCCCATACTCCCATATTTATTTTTAATGGATCTTTAAACGTATCAGTAAAATTTACTCTCTTTTATTAAAGCTGTTTTTATTTTTAATCATATATATTTCCTTAGTGATGGATTTCAGACATGAGCCTATTTCAATCAAGTTTAAATTGCACCTCTCCAGTGGCATCTGATGAGATTCATTTCCTCTCCTATGTTGTTTACTTTGTTATCTGACCTGGATATATTTTTTTGTAGAAACATAATACCATTTGTTTCTCATTTTTCATCATTTTAATTTTTGTGAGAATTTTCTGGGCCTCCACTTCACCAAATGACTTCTTTCCTTAGCTGTAACTACTGTCCATATTTGCGTTTTTATCTGGTTCTTTTACAGTACCACACTTAAATTTCTTTTAAGTATCTCTTGATAAAACCAACATATGGATGAATCTATGAATGCGTTCATGCAGTTTTCCTGAGATGTATTCATTTACCTCTTGCCAGCAATCTATGCTTATGCTATTTTGACAGTATGTTTAAAAAATTATGTCTAGATCAGCCATGCTACATATTTAGGCAGCCATTCATTTTAATTTGCTACCAAAAATGTAAATATACATATTTCAGATCATATATTTCAGATATGTGTGCTGTTCATTCCATATATGGAACAGCATAAGTAGGCAATAATTTGTTGGATATGTCTTGGAAGGAGACTTATCGCTCTTCAGAAGTGTCTCTTTAGAAGGAATGTCCCTCTATTTATAATTCCTATTTTAACTAAATTACACTGACCTATCTTTATTTGGGGTAAGTAGCATGATAATGCTAAATTGTTGCTGGAATTTCTGACTCTTGTACATTATTTTGAATGATTGGAGTTCAGCTGGAATGTTACACTAGTGTGTCTCGTAGAGCCATGAAAAAGAAATGGAATTACAGGTAATCAGGTGACACTTGTGCATGCCATGCCATCATTGCTCAAAATAAGGCAGGCTGTAGAAGCACTCGAGGATGGTTGTATGTAATGTGCTAGTACTAGAAAGAACTAACTACCTCAGAGGGGAAGATGACATCCTCAGAAGGCCAAAAATGATTGTTGAAGAAAGAAGTTCCAGATCCATTTCTTTATCCCAGTGTTGTCCCTTTCTCTGCTGAGTTATTTTATGTATTCTTTAGTCACTAATAATGTTTTCCTTTCTAGGTTTCCTCTTGAGTTGTTTTTTAATTTGTTCTCAGAGCATTACTTTATCCTCCTTAATGAACTAAAACAAGGAATATCAATTACAGCTTTGCTATTATAAATGCACCCTTTATAAGGGTGTTGTGAGTATAATTAGTGATTAATTCAGGTGAGGGTATTAAAAAAGCACACACCTTATATTGCAGTGAAAATTTAAAATTTTCATTTCTGGGATATGGAAGTACTAATACCCTCTGGATAACATCTCCTCTCTTTACCTCTGCAAAATACTTAAATGTATAAATGAAAATAGATTTGGTAATATCTACATGTATCCTCTGATGTGGTAAACCGGTACTCTACTCGCAAAAATTTAAATAAATAGTTAGCTATTTCCAGCTCTTTACTCACTTCTTTTCTAGGAGTTATATTAGATCAACTGAGGATGAAGAGATCTTTGCCTTGGTGTAGCTAAAATTCTTACTGAACTAAGAAATAGTTGGGCTTAACAATGGAGGGTTGATTGAAAAGGAATATAATCTTGAGAATAGATAAAATTATGGGATGTAATATTAGATTCGAGAGTGCAGATACACTGTAGAAAATAGAAACATTTAAAGCTGAATAGTGAAGTGCATAGAAAGTAGCATGACTTATCAATTTACTTGTCCAAAATCTTTTTAAAAATGATTTTTTAAAGTCGAATTTTATACTTTTATACCACTTAGCAAGGGATCATGATTTTCTTGTTAAACACTAACTACACATAAAATTTAAGTACAATGCTTAAACCCTCCCCAGTTTCCACTGAAAATTGTCTATTTTCCTTTCGTTCCTGCCTTCCGAGATAATGAAGCAGTGCCTTCTAAATTGCCTGAGACTTTCAAGTAAAAACAGACTTCTGAACGACTAAAATTCTTCTTGAGGTAAAATTTAAAATAAGATCCCCACAAAAGCATGTATGCTTTCTCTCTCATTTTTCTCTAGGCGTGGTAGCTAGATTCATGGCCGCGACCTCAAGGCAGTGTTGTCGCAGCATGTCTGATGTTGCTGCGATTCTGAAAGTCATCTTTGCAAGCATCATATTCGCGAAATCTTTGTTTTTGATCTTAGGTACACCACGCATCTTACTGATTCCCCCAGGCTGTGTGCAAACATCTGCATTTTCTCGGTTTTTCTCTTTCCTCTACCTTTACGAATGCCCATCATTCTCATCTTCAGTTATTAATGTAACTCATTATAGGCTTCTCCAGCTGTCCGCAAAATGTATGCTGAATAAGACATGAGAAGGAAAGCTTTAAAAAAGCTTTCCAATCTGGGCAAGTCATTAGATGAATTTAAGTCAGAATAGAAGAAAAATTTTCATACTGCATAGTAGTTGGCTTTGTTACTTGGTCACCTGCACTATGAGGTAGACAGAAGAATTCCGCTTGATTCCAGTGTTATCAGTGATCATATACTTTCGATTTCAGAAAATGCTTCTGCATTCAGTATTATTTTTTTTTCTGTATGAAAGAATTAAAATTCTTCCCCCTCCCTGAATTCTGTTAATTTGTACTAAGCATTTATAATTGTTTTAAAAATGTCTACTTCTTTTACTAAATTCAATCACTTGTTTCCAGTTGTTTTTGTAGTGTATTTGGCCCCCTGTGCATTTATGGGTTCTGCATCCAGGAATTCAACCCATCACAGAGTGAAAATATTCCATCTAAGCTGAACATGTGCAGACTTTTTCTTGTCCTTATTTGCTAAACAATGTGGTTGAACTACTATTTACCTTGTATTATGTCCTATAAGTAATCTAAAAATGATTTAATGTGTATGAGAGGATACGTATAGGTTATATTTAAATACTGCACCATTATACATGAGGCATTTGATCATCTGCAAAATTTGGATATCCAAAGGGGGTTGTGGAGCCTGTTGCCCTGAGAATACCATGGAACAGCTGGGTGTAGATTGCATATACATGTGTGTGTATACATATACAAACATATATCAGCAGTAGTCATGATTTATAATTAATGATAATTTAGGTGATAATTCATTTCACATTATCTTACATATGGATGACATCTGAATGATATCTTACTTATGAATGATATATAGAAAATACAAGTCTACTCACTCATTGCTTCTTTTATTATACAGTACAAGCACACTTTGTTTTTCTTGCGGTTCATCTTATAGAACTTCTCAGATAGTATTTTTGTTTTTATTCTTTTACGTATTGAAGTTGTAGTAACCCTGGGTGGAGCATGTCTGTAAGTGTAATTTTTCCAATAGCTCAGATGACCATTAGCTTTTTTTTTTTAAGCAATAAAGTACTTTTATGACACAATACTATTGCAAACTTAGTAGACTATATATAGTGAGATCATAATTCTTACGTGCACTGGAAACCAAAAACTCACGTGACTCACTTTATAGGTACATTGGCTTTATTGTAGTGATCTAGAACCAAACTTGTAATATAGTGGTACCTCAGCTCACAAACTGTATTCTTTACTTGATTCTGGTCGCAAATCAAGTTGGACAAGAACTGAGTCAAATTAATGGTTAAGTTCAATGTTGACATTATGGGAAAATTTGATTTGGTTCTTGTCCAATTCTTTTAGATTATGAGAAGCAAGAGGAAATAAATTTGAGAAAGATTATGAAGGAAGTATCAACAGAAATCGATACTGATCTTGACACAGAGTTTATGTTCAGCTATTAACGGAAAAGCCAGATTCTGTGAGTCTCAGGTTGGTACAATAAAACAGAGAAACAAGTCACAATTGCATTGGAAAAACATCTCTAGTATCATTTTTAGTGACTTTCTATGATCCAGACTGCTAGATTTTCAAATTCATTGTATATTTAGTATTCATGACAGGTATTAGCATGGCCAACATTAAATTATTAGCACTTGCCTTTTAAAGATAAGGAAAATTAACTTTATAGATGGTGGATCAGTTTTACAAGATCACAGTATACTAAGTGGTAGAACATGGATTTGAGAAATGAGAATTTTATATCTGCGTGATTACAGTTGTACTGCTTTTAAATTTTCTTGAAAAGTATTTAGCTGTCTATATCATATGCAATGAACTCTACTGTTCTTAGCTGCTCACAGGTTTATATAGATTATGTACAAATATTTGAAAATATAGTTACTTGATTATTATTAAATAAGAATACAAATAATTGAAAGTTATCTCAAATTTTAGAGATTGTTTGCAACTTTTCCTTTAACTACTTGGTTCTATTAAGTTCAATTCTGAGCCGAAGGTCATTAATATTTTGTCTTCAGTGTCAAGATTGTTGATTGCAAATGGCAGAAACCAATGCTGCTTATAGGAAGAGGTAAACCGCAACAAGTTTCAGTGATGTTTAATAGCTTACAGAACCAACAGAAAGGCAAAAGAATGCATCATAGAAACTTTATTAGAAATAATTGAGGCTAGGCAGCCAAGCGATTAGCCAGTGTCACCACGTGACTATTGATGCCTTATTGCTCCCAGTTCCACCCTGTCACCTGAGTAGCCTGTGCCTATTCCTTCAGCTATGCAGCCTTCCTTTAAGATTCAAGATTTGATCAAGAGCTGCATACCAGTCCTTTGACTGATGGAGAAAAAGAGTCATCTCCTTCCTTTAACTTCCAGAACTGGAGAAAGTGTCCTGTTTGGAGATTCCCCTCGAAATAGGAAGTATCTGAATGTATGTTAGCCACATGGCAATAATTTGGAAATGGAGTTGTGTGCTGATTGAGACAAATGCATCTGCTAAGAAAGCGATAAGGTATATAGTAATTTCAGTGAATAACTTGGAATAACACAGCTTAATATCAGGCAGAAGTTGAATAGCTAAGTCTTTGGTCTCTCTCTCTCTCTCTCTCTCTCTCTCTCTCTCTCTCTCTCTCTCTCTTAATCATGTCGCCATATTTACCCACACCTTTACAGAACAAAGTAAACAGAATACCTGTGACGGTTCCCGGTATGGTGAGTGTACTCTAAATCTTGTTCCATTTCTCTCCCATATCTCTTCTGAATGCTGACTTAAGAAATGAGAATTTTCTCATGCATCTATCTTGATGATTTTTTTTTATTATAGTTCTAATATAAATCTTTAAAAGTGACATCTAGGAAATTGTTATCTGACATTCACCATCACCATAAAGCTTACGTGTCAGTGAATAAAACAAAATCCCAAGGAGAACTTGGACTAATTAGCTGTTTTAGGCATTAGAGAAGATAACTGATTTCCTGCTTCACTCCTGAGGAAAGAAAGCTGTTTCTCAGTTTAAAAAACATAATTACATATAGTAATGCAAGAAAGTTGAAAATTCAGGTTTTATAATTTTTTCTTTTCTATCCAAACCAAAATAATCATTTTACCATAGCTTTGCGTTTGTTTGCACATAACAAAGGGATTCGAAAGATCACATTGGGGTAATTAAAGTTTACTTTACATCATAAATAGGCCCACCAGTATCATAAATAATAGAGATATTTACATGTTTTTACTTTCACAGCATTGTGTTGGTGGGCTGCTGAAGCATGAGACAGGATAATTTCCCTCAAGTATTTTATTTATAGTAAAAGACATTCACATTATAAAGACAGTGTATAAGGGGGGAAATCCAATGTTCTGTCCTTTATTAAGTATATATGCAAGCCCATACATACATACCTACACATGTATACATCTGTATGACTGCATATTATCCCTGCTTTTTATAATACAGCTAAAAAATCAAGAAAGAACAATGCACCCCTATATCTCTGCCACATAACAGCTGTTTAAATGAGTTTTAAGTATTATTTTAAGCATCTTTCATGATTATAAATAAATGATGAAAGATTAAAATATTTATTTTAACAAATAATTTGCAGATTAGAACAAGTTGGGAATAGCAGTGTTTTTGTATCTCAGATTCCACCGCTAAAACAAATAGAGCTATTGGAATAGGATAGCAGAACAAAAAAATTCTTGGAAAATCTATGTCTACAATATATCTGAAATAAAACTAGATGTCCCTGCAGACCTTTAAATACTGATGCAAGGGATGAACTAAGTATTTTGCAGAGGTAAAGAGTGAGAGGGGATGTTATCCAGAGGGTATTAGTACTTCCTTATCCAAGAAATGAAAATTTTAAGTTTTCACTGCAATATAAGGTATGTGCTTTTTTAATACCCTCACCTGAATTAATCACTAATTATACTCACAACACCCTTATAAAGGATGCATTTGTAACAGGCTAACTGCCATGTTGTGGTGTAGCCATAGGCCCTTATGCATCCATGGGACTGCCGATCTTGAACTTTCAGCTTCCAAAACTATGAACTAAATAAACTGCTTTTCTTTATATGCTATCAAGCCTTCAATTCTCTTTTTTTTAATAGCAAAAGAAAATAGACTAAGACAATGACAATACTACAAAAAGATATACACATATTTAATAAAATTGCTGTCAAAGTCCCAACAGCATTTTTTGTAGAAATTAAAAAAAGCCATTTTAAAATTTATGTATAGTTTTATGGTACTCCATATAATCAAAACAGCTTCACAAAGGAATGAAGTTGAAAGAATAACACTTGCCAATTTCAAAACTTACTGTTTCAATTTGAAAACATAGTGCCAAACATGTAGGCATGCAGGGAAAACATGCAGGTTGATGGAATAGAATACAGAACCCAGAAATAAACCCTGGCATATATGGTCTTTGAGATTCACCAGAGATGCAAAGGGAAAGGGCAGCATATTTAACAAATAGGGAGTTATTTAATGAATGTGGAGTTTGGGAAAACTCCATATCCACATGTGAATGAATGAAGTTGGATCCTGCCTTACACTATAAACAGATAACTCGAAGTGAATCAAAAAGTTAAACATACAAGCTAAATCCATAAACCCTTTGAGGAAAACACTGGGCAAAGCCTTTATGACATACAATTTCATGATGATTTCTTGAACATGAAACAAAAAATGCAATTTCATTTCTAGATATACACCTAAAAGAGTTGAAAACAAGGACTCAAACATGATAGTTACATACTAATATTCATAGTAGCATTGTTCACAATAGCTGAAAGTTAGAAGCAACGCAAATGTCCATCAACACATGAATAGATAATGTGATGTTGTATGTACATCAAAGGATTATTGTTTAGCTTTAGAAAAGAATGAAATTCTTACAATGCTGCAACTTGGATGGACTTTGAAGATGTTTAAGTGAGATCAGCTAGACACAAAAGGACAAATGTTTATATTTCTACTTAGGTGAGGAACTGAAAATAAACAAAGTCATAGAGACAGAAAATAGAATAGAGGTTATCGGGGATGGTGGCGAAAAGGAATGGGGAGTTATTTTTAAACAGTACAGAATTTCTGTTTAGGATGATGAGACTGTTTTGGAAATGGATAGCAGTAACGATTTTGCAGCATTGTGCATGTATTTAAGGCCACTGAATTGCTTACTTACAAATAGTTAAAAACAGTAGATAGTAATTTTTTTTTTACTAAAATAGAAACTTATAAAAATACATCAAGTACCTAAAAAACAGAAGTGTAGGATTAAAAAATAGAAAAAATTTACACCAAATACCTGGGGAAATCAATTCAGAATTGATCAACACATAGATTTTGGTAAAAGCGTCATACTTTAGAAAGAACACTTTGGGATGTCTAGTTCATTCACACATTAGAGCTTTTGCACTTAGCTATTGCCTTTGCTTGAAATATTATTTCTTCTAATCTTGTCATAGCTTCCTCTTTCTTAACATCTAGGTACCAGACTAATATAATCTTACCAGAGGTACCTTTCCTAACCAACTATTCTGAATTAATTTCCCAGTCACTATCCTATCACCATGTTTTAATTTTCTTCATTGTTTGCATTGTTACCTGAAATTTTTTCCTTTCAAGCATTTGTTTACTTCTGTTTCCTTGCTCAGAGTATAGGATCCATGTAAATAAGAACTAGTCTTTTTTAATGTGCTGACATATCACATCACTAGGTTATAGAATTATGTAGGCACACAGCAGTAAATAAATACTGAATTATTGAATGGAAATATTCAAACTCATGACATTTATGTATAAAAGCAGGATGATAACTCATTCATTTAAAATGGGAATTAATATTATGAAGGATAACAGATGTTCAAACCAACATAATCAGTGTTTCCATTTCCATTTGTAGTTTAGGAGTCAAATTAAACTCAAAATGCTAGTCAATCTCAAATGAGAAATAATGATCACAGAGAATGGACTGCTCATGAGCTGTTTGTTGTTAGGACATTGTCTGATTTTTCTCATCTAAATGAGAAACAGTGAAAATCAGAATACTGGTATGTGAACATGGAATTAGGATAAAAAGCAGTACAAGAATCAAATAACATGATTCCATTAAAATAATGTACAATGGGAATATTTTTACAATAAAGGTGTTCTTGCCAGTTTCAAAGTGCTTGTGATCTATTTGCTAAACTTATAACATGAAGTCTTAATTTAAAATTAGGATTTATTGAGTACTTACCATGTGCTAAACCCTGTATTTGGTGTTTTATATAAATTTGCTGATAGAAGCCCTGACCCTGGTTTTGCATGTTTGTATTAATGAGGTTTCCAGTAGGAAACAGATTTTACCCCAGATAATACCTATGGAAAAACTTAAGAGAAGGGTGTGCTTCCAGATGTGCGAGCTGACTTGGGGGAGACAGGAAGGAATAGGGAGACACCCAGAGACCGGCAGCAACAGAAATGCATTTGGTCACTGAGGAAGGGACAGGAATAAGAAAGAATGTTTCTGCCCTTCAGTGGGAACTGGAAGCACAGATCAGACAACCAGCAGAAAGCAGCAGCTATGTCAGTGCTCTGGAAGGGCACAGCTACTGCCAGTGTCGTAGAGCCAGGACGGGGGGATTGCCCGGAGCCGCGCCCCTACTTCCAGCTTGCCTCCATCTGGTTCCCTCCGTATGCTGAGCCTTCCTGGAAGCTTGTAGGCTGGCGATCCTGGGAAAGAATGTGCAGGAGGCAGCTTTCTGACCTAGGAGATGGGGCAGGGGGAGAAGGGGTAAACAGAATAAATAGCACAGTAGTATTATTGGTATTGAATAAAAAGAACAAATGTTAACGCAAATAGGTAACTCACCTGAGTTCACCTAACAGAACCATGCTGGGGATACACAGCTGCCTGTCTGCACAAAGGTCGTCTTCTGAAGGCTTTATGTGGTGCTGTGTCCTTGTGGCCCTTACCTGGTAAGAGGAGTGCTAGAATGCTCTCCGTTCCTTACCAGCGTACTGCTCTTTACTAGGAGAATCCGGGGCTCCCTCTGTATGATCAGTTGTTAATTTTTACACTTTATATTTCTTCTTGCACACCCAAATTCTCCTTTTTAGCCAGAATTTAAAAGTTGCTGGTTCTGCTTTCATTTTTTACTGGTTTTGTTACCCCAAATTTGCTGGTAATATGATCCAGTAGTAATTTGAAGATGGATCCATTATCTCTATCTGAGAATGTTCTTCTTTTGTTTTTAGTTGCCTTCACATACAAAAGACATACCCCTGCCTCATACTTCATAGATACTGCTTTGTTGCTTTCTGCAGCATAGTATGAGAAGTCAGGCTGATTTTTTAAAAAAATTGCTTTTTAGATAGGCAAAATTTGTGTTCATTAAAAATTAAATGATGTATAAGAATATGAAGAAGACTGAAAATCATTTGAAATTTTGCTGGCTAGAGATGAGAGTCACTCATACTTTCATGCACTTTTTGAAATACCTGTATGTGTATACATATATATGCATAATTTTTAAGGAAAACTTTATACCATTTGTTTTCTCCAGTAGTTCATGTACTTGTTTTCAAACTATATAATGGTCATCTTCTGTGTCTGTGCAGAATAGCATATTGTTGGGTTTTATTTTAGTACTAAACAGTGTTTCACTTATGAATATTTAGATAGTTTTTGTCTTATTTCTTATCGATAATACTATAGTATACTTTCCTATGACCTTTTCTCATGCTCATATGTCTGTCACATTAAGTTAAATTCCTAAGAGTGAGATTGTTGGGTTTTCTTTCATACATTTCACATCTTGTAATGCACTGCCGAGTTGCCTTTTGTGTATACACCCTACACCTCCACCCTTGCTAACACTGTATTATTTGATAAGTACATAATTGAAATATATATTTCAAAGCCTTATTTTAAATTTTGCTTGACTGAGTAGTTGAACAACTCTTTCTTACAGTGATATGAGAGTGTCAATTCAGATGTTTTATCCACTTTTAAATTAAATTGCTTTTTAAATTTGAAGTTCTTCATTATATTCAGGATATGAGTTATTTATTAGTTACATAAGTGGTTATGGCTTTCCTTTTCACTCAATGTTTTATTTACCAGAGGTTCTTGACTTTAATGAGGTACACTTTATCCTTTTGTAGTTAGTTCCTTTTGTGCTCTATTTAAGAAATATTTACCAAAATTCAAGTTTTATATTGTCCTATACTTTTTCGCTAAGCATTCTATTGTGTTACCTTTTGATCCATCTTGTAATAAATACTTGTGGTGCCCTCACCAAGTTCTGCTTTTTCTCGCCCATGTATCCGCTCATTTTAAACTGCCATGCCAGTTGCAGATGGCTCCGAGGCTCACTTGGGAAATTATACCTCTCCCTCAACCCTTGGCCATAGCAAGAACAGCTGACACAGATGTGCAAAGTGCTCGGCTTCTTGGCTGAGGGAAAGGCAGCAAGGTTATGCAGTCTGTGGTTCAAAGCAGCAGCTGTGGACCAAGTCAAGTCCACACCTTACCTGAGACCATATCATTGTTCTGCTTTATAAGGCTACCTTCAGTCTTTCTCATATTTTTCCCCCGAAGATCACTCTGCCAACAACAAATCTTGTGTAATGAATCATGGTCTCTGCTTCCAGAGGCTCTATCTAAGACACATGTCAAACTAATTTTTGTGTATAGTGTAAGGTAAAAGTGTAGGTAGGAATTTTCTGTTTGTTTTTATATGCAGGTTTACTTACTGTAGCATCATTTAATTTAAAGATTATCCCTTTCCTACTGAATTGCCATGAAACATTAGACACAACCTATTTGTAGGTGTATTTTGGGCTCCTCAATTCTGTTTTTATCTTTATACCATATGCTGTCTTAGTTACTGTAGTTTTATGATGGGTTTTGATATCAGATAATGTAAGTCCTCCAAGTTTGCTCATCTTCAAAATTGGGGTGGCTATTCAGACATGTCCATAACATTTTAGAATTAGCTTATTACTTTCCAGTACAAAATCCCGTTGTAGTGGATCGTATATTAAATAGTGGCCGCAAAAATACGTCCACATCCAAATCCTTAGAACTTGTAAATGTTACCTTATTTGGAAAAACAGTCTTTTCAGATGTGATTAAATAAGGGATTTTGAGAGGAGCAGATCATCCTGGATTATCTTGGTGAGTCATAAATCCAATCATAAGCATCTTTATAAAAAGTAGGTGGAGGAAGATTAGAGACACACAGAGAAGAGGCCATATGAAGAGAAGGGCAGATATTGAAGAGATGTGGCCACAAGCCAAAAAATGCCAGCAAATGCTGTTAAGCAGCAAGAGCCAGAAGAGGCGAGGAACAGATTATTCCAGACAGAGGGTATCTATCAGAAAGCTTTATTTCAGACATCTGATCTATAGAACTGAGAAAAAACTCATTTTGTAGTCACTGATTATAGCAACTATAAGAAACTAATATGGGATTCTATTTGAGATTTTTTTTATAACTCGATGTAGGAGAACTTGATGCTCCACGATGTTAAGTTTTCTGATCCACGGGCACAGTGTATATATCTGTATGTCTCTTCAAGTATCTTAGCATTTCTCTTAGCAGTGTTTTGCAGTATATATCTATCCTATATTCCTGGTTGATTATTATTGTTATCTCTATCCTTCTATTTTCAATGCTATTTGTTTTCTAGTTTTGTTAAATGACTGCTTAGAGATTGATTTTCAATTTTTCTTCTTTATTTGCATATGCATTTATATGTATACATCTCCTAAGGAGTAATTGTTAGAAGTTTCATAACCAATCTGGTTAGATATTTTCTAATAACCATTTTGATACCCTATGAAGAGGGACTTTGTTGGAGGTACATCATTGCGTGTGTTACCTGGAAAGATATATTCTTGTCCTCAGCTCCTCCTTTGTTTTTGCTTCCTGGCAGCCATAGGTTGGGCATCTTTCTGTCTGCCATGCCCCTCTGCCATCCCGCTCCTCTCATTAGCCAGTCAATTACCACCTAAAACTGTGAGCCAAAATAAATCTGTCTTCTTTTCAATTGTGAGTGGTGGGTACGAGAAAGTGACTAAGACAGTGTTGCACCCAGGGGCGCTCTGCCACTGAGTCACATCCCCAGGGCTTTTTATTTTCAGAGACATGGTCTACCTAAGTTGCCAAGACTGGTCTCAAACATGTGATCATCCTTCCCCAGCCTCCTGAGTAGCTAGGATTACAGAAATGTGCCACCATGTCCAGGTTTTTAGTCTGCTTTCTCATTGTTGGGACAAATTACCCAACACTCACAGCTTAAAGGAAGAGAGATTTAATTTGGCTGATGGTTTCAGAGGAATCCCCCATAGTCAACTAGGTTCAAGGCAGGAACATTAGAGTGGAAGGGCGTGGGGGTGGAGGGCGTGCTCAGCTCTTGGTAAAGTGGAACACAGTAATAGCACCAGAGATGAAGGAGCCATGGACTAGCTGTAGTACCTGCCTCATTTATTTTTATTGCCAGGCCAAAATTCCCAACACCAGTATTTTAAAGGAGGAGAAAATTTTCTGTTTCTGAGCTGCACTGGTTGTAAGATGAAACTTTCAAGTAATAATTAGCCCATCATTTGTTTCTCTCTGATTCTTACATAGAATGGAAGACCTCACAAAACCCATTTGGATCATGAATTTAGACTGTGAGTTCTCTTTCCTCTTGTCTCTTTTTCTCTGCCCCCTACCTGCTTCTTCCCTGCTTCTCTCTAATAGTGATTACAATAGTATCTTCCATCTCATATGCTTTTCCTGCAATGTGACTTTGATTTTCCTGTCATTGAAGAGGCTTTTGTGACTTATTTCAGCCAACTCATCATGGCAGAAATAATGCACTATGATTTCAAAGTCTAAATCATGACAGTTCATTCAGCTTCCATTTTGCTTACCATAGGTTGTATGCATTAGACCCTTAAGCACATTTATATAGTCTGTTTGCCCTCTTGTTGCCGTGCTAGTCTGTCCCCGCGAAGAGATCACTTGGAGTGTCTTCCCGACTACATAAAGTGAGACGTTCTTGTCTGGCCCCCAGCCGGCTCAGCACTCTATTGTTCTCTTCTTTCTGCTGACGGACTAACCTCACATCAGACCTTGAGCCAAAACCACATTTCCAAGCTCTTCCCCAATTCCTGATTCATATAAACTAGAAGACAGAATAAAATAAGTGTGGTTGTTTTAATCCACTGTATGCTTTGGAGTGATTGTTAAGTAACAATAGATAATCAGAATGACATTTTCTACAATGCTTTCTCTGCCTTGTAATTTCTTTTGTAATTTCAATTTCGGGGGGGCGGTAGTTTGTTGTCCTTCCTGCAGCTTTGACCTGTTTAACAATTCTTTTCCTAAATCATGCCTAGACTTCCTCACATGTACTAAAATTAATCTGTCCCTCTGGAATTTGCAAGATAATTGACTAAATAACCTAATTTACACTAAATATTTTGTGGCTATTAATGTTGCATTTCTCTTTCTAGAGAGGCATTTAAATACATTTTAAAATCATCCAAATTGGTACTCAAAGTAGATTGACTAATGTTTGAATTTTTATATAGTAAAGGTCTTTTGAGAGAAATATTTTTGAGAGTTGAAGGAGGAGGTGTGGAATGTTGCAAGATGTTCACTCCCTAAAAAATCATGGTCCCAGTCTATGGCCCATTCTTTCTTTCATCTCGGAGTAGCTAAAATAGCTACCATGATATTGGTTCTTCATATGAAAAAATAGTTAATGGTCTTAATGTTTTTCTTATGTTAAAATCAGCCTAATTATTTCAAGGTGTTATTACTATTGTAAGGCTTCCGTAAGGTTATGTTAAAAACCAACTAAGTTTCGTTATATTAGGGAAACTAATGTGTATGACCAATGCTAATGTTAATCTGATTGTCAAAACTTACTGAGCTGTAACTCCAAGTTGTGAACAGTAGTAACTAAGTCATTAAACCAGTGGTATCTTACTTGAACTCTTTTTCCCCCCTCCTGACACAACTCATAACGTAGTTTGACATAGTTTTCCTGTGATTTTGAGTCATCTCTGTAACAGACTTGGGTATTCCAACCTGATCTGAAAATTAGGTCTATGAAATATTAATGAGATTTCCTCTTACGTAGGCCAGAGTCCAGTGTGCCTGTGACTTCCCAAAGAGAACTGTGCAAAACAAGCACCTTGCATCACACAAGTATTCTGTAAGCTATACTGAGATAAAATATCCAACAGGCCTCAGTTAAAATCTTCAGGATTTTATTATAGAGGATCCCCAGAATGAGCCCAGACATGCATTCTTGGAAACTCTTTTGCCCTGCTGCTAAAATGGAGATGCTGGACTAAGAATCAACATCTTACCTACTCCAGAAACTCTTTCTTTAAACTAGTGCTTTGATTGTTATACTTGTGATCCATCTAAGAAAATATTCTCTTGATTTCTGCCTGACCCCTCTCAGCACTTCTTTCTATCCACTGCTTTGCTGCTTGGTTTTCAAATGTGCTTCAGTATCTTCAACTTGAAAGGAAATAAAATATAGACTCACATACCCAACTCTTGATTATTCTGCCTACAGCTCAGGCTACACTTGAATTTCTTTATTTTAACATCAGCCTTCTATTCATAGGCTTTTTCATTCACCTATGATTTCGCTGTTTTTTACATGTTTACTCTGTAACAAAGACCTGTCTTTTCACCTTGTAAATGTTCTATAAGAGTAGACTTGCATTTTACAGAAAAGGGATCATTACTATATTATCTGCTTTTTGTGTTATATCAGCTTTATTTACAAACAACTCTATGGAGTTGGGGAAAAATGAGTGTCCGTGTTAGTTAGCTCATTGAATTGTGCGCTCTCCCTCTCTTGTTAATTGAAGCATGTGATGAGTAAATATGACAGCTTGGCTGACACTCCACACTGACTATTTTTGGAGACTATCACATCATGAGTGAGGTTTTACTTTTTGGAGGTTTTAATAAAATTGTGGCTAAGCTTGGGCAAAAGGAAAAATAAAATGATCAATTTCTTTTATAATATATTTACCACTTGAATATGCAAAGAAATAGCAAAATCATAAAAAATCTTGTACTTTTTGGTATTTCTTGAAAATATTTGCAGTGCCATCGTGTATGAAGATGCATATGGAAAGTGGAATATAGTCTATTTCTTAGATTTTGAGTACTGTCTGAAATATTTATTTTCTCAAGATTATTTTACTCAGCAATAAAATTAAGTAATTTCATTTACTAAAAAGTAAGTAGTTGACATAGTAGGATTTTCACTTTAAAAAGACAAACTATTTGTGAAGTCATACAATTTAAATATGCCCTGAAAGCTCAGCAGAAATTCCACAGCATGAAATTCTCAAACTTCCAAGTGAGGGTTCATGAATCTTATGTCAGGATACTTGTTACGTAATCAGTTACTCATAATTCTTTTTGCTAAGGTGCACAATTTTTTTTCCCCCGAAAATAGTGTAGTTTGAGAGTAAGATCTCCCAAATGTATACAGATCAAATTTCTAGAAATATAAGGAGATTTTTCTTTGACTGGAGACTTGTCTCTCAGGTTTTACTATAAAGTCTGTTCATGACACACTGCGAACAAAGGAATTTTTCACTTGTAAATAATGGGCCTAATACAACCCCCACTGCCATGAGCCTTTTCCATTACATTTCTTTCTTGAGGCTGTTCATTCTCTTTTCTTTTTTCCACAGTTCGATTTGTTGGCATATAAAATAGCAGTTTGGTACATTCTTTGTGATGGGTAATCCTATTAGTTTGGAAAAATGATTTTCCTGAAATTTGGGAAGCAAGATAATTTGCTTCATGCCATTTTTCACATACGCCATTATTTGGTCACAATGCACTTTTTAATTGCCATAAAATAAGAAAGGCTCTATGTCTCTCTGTATTTTTTAACATGTCCCTTTATTCTAACTTGGAAGCCTAATTAGTCCAGATTGTATTAAAAAGCTTTGTTTTTGCTGCTTTTGTCAAAGGAAGGTTGGAACATGCTGCCTCTCTCGGTGGGTCACAGACTGAATAGACCTGACCCAGGAATCAGATGTCTGCCCTGGCCTGACCCTAACCTCTACTTAAAATCAAGGCTTTACTTTTATTTAAAAACAGAGGTATATTTCCATGTATCTTTTTTCCCCTTGTCCCAGCTGCTAAGAAGCACCCATGGCTATTCATTTTGAGACCTCAGGGTGGGAAAGAACATTTTCCAATCTTCTTAGTTTGGAGAATGGAGTCTGGGCTTGATTTACTCGTGTTTGTTTAGGAAAAAAAAATCCACTATATTGTCTAGAAATTTCATGTAAGAGAAAAGCAACCAAAAAAAAAAAATGCAAAGTTAGATGACTTGTGGGCTTTCCTTCGACTGAACATGGAATGTTCGTGTTTATTTTAAATAAGTCCTTATATGACATTAAAAATCATTCCTGATTATGCTTCAGCAATTAGATGAGGCAGAGCATTTTGCAGACATATTTAAACATTACAGTTGGTAGAACATTTAAAACCATGTCAGTTTTCTGTTGGAAATACAGGAGGCTGGGCAAATGCCGCTAATAATACTACTATTAATCACTTTATGGTTTTGTGCTCTCCTTCTGAGGGAAATGATCAATACCCTTAATTTTAGCCTTGCTTTTGTTGTTTGATTCTGTGACTCTTTATGCTCTGTTTGTATGGTTGTTACAGTAAATTTAATTTATGACTGTGTAGGGTGATGTATCCTGTGGGTCATATCCTGTAATCTTTCATGTGGAGAATTCCCATGGAGTTATTTGGTGCGATTTGATGGTAGACTCTGGTGCTTTTACTTTAAACATCTTTACTTTTGGTAGGTGGGGGATGTGGGAGGTCAGCTGATTCAGGGCATCCCATACTACAATACACAGAGCTTTTATTCACTCACTTAAGCATGTAGTATAACCGCACCCTTGCTGAGAATCCTGAGGCTCCTTCTTACACTAGATTCAATAATTTGTACTTAGAAAAATAAAGATTGTATAGTGCCTCCCAATCTTGAATTTTCCCACTCTTCGCCTCTGGGTATCATAGCGAGTTAGTTTAAGGAAAGGCCTACATTTTGTTGTCAAACCTTAGCACTCATTATACTTAGTGCAGCAGCTGAATGTCAGATATAACGATAACATGGCTTTCATTTTTAGAGCAAAGCATGGTGTCGTAGTGACATTTTCAAGCTCCAACATAGCAAACATAGTCAAGATTAGGTTATTTGTGCATCAAACATTGTTTCAACCAGTGATACTTTTACTAAGTTGATTTTATAACAAACCAGAAAGGAAAAAAACTCCACTAAAAATAGCGTTGAACATGAAAGTGAGTTACTAAAAATGTCTCAGAATGAAAATTGTCATTAGTTTTAGTTGTCCTAAGTAAAGTGACCCCCCTCATTAAACTGAAGACACAAAATTCAATCTAGATGTACATGCTTTGGTTTAAAATTATTGGTCTTCTTCAAAATTGAGGATCTCCAGTTTGTGAAGTACATGAGCTTTGAGCTATGTGCAGGCGATTTGAAATTATTCAAGCTTTCAGATTTCTCAGAATGCTTCAATTTGGGTGTTATCAGGGTTCCAAGAATGTATAATGCGTAAAAATTTGAGACTGCTGAAAATGTTTGTTTTTGAAAAAGAAAGAAAGAAAGACTCCTTCACTTGTGTTCTGAAATCTGGGCATGTGTAGACACCTAGGGATAGACTGATATAAAATTGTTTGAGGCTCCAATTTGTAAAATTTGAAGAGCCTTCCGGATTACTCGGCACATGTTCAAATACTTAGAACTGCCCCATTTGAGAAGTGGAAGAAAGATGTAACCTGATCGTCACAAGAGTAAAGACCAGGAATTCAAGCATTTCTCAAAAACGTGTTATGATATTTTAGAAGCAACAAGTTGGAATATGGGGAAGACATGGAAGAATAAATTTCAGCTAAACTTTTTGTCAAAACCTGTCCCATATTACTTTCATACTATGTTTTTTTTTTTTGTGAGGGATACTCAGGCATCTTGGTAGACTTAATCGCCATTGAACGGTACTCATACGCCCACACTGATATCTTTTTTGGCTTCTTTAATCTCACTTAGGTAGTTCAATAATGAAGATAGTTTTTGTCTTACGTGTCAAGTCATTTGACTTACTCTTGGGTGTACAGAGGCCTGCACTGAGGAGGATCCAGAGGCCATATTAGGCCTTAGCAGTGAAAAATGGTCATAGTTAATACATTTGGAACCATGCAGCTATTTCCTATTATTTTCCTAGATGAGACTTCTACTTCTTCAAGATCTTATTTATGCTGTCAAGTTTTCTGACTATATTCAATTAAAAATTTTCAGCACTATAGCTTTTGTTCTTGGTTAGCACAGCATTTTTACTACTTTAAATTTTTAAATATTAAAAGAATTATGAAAAATTTGAAATGTATATTCTAGGTCAGTGGTGGCGAACCTGTGGCATGTGTGCTGCGGCTGGCTATTTGTTATTGAAGCTCTAAAAGGTTTGCCATGAGTGTCCTCCTAATATAAAATAATCCTGTGGATTTCTGGAATGTCTCACACTAAAAAATAAGCATAAATGATCAAAGTATTGTGTATTTATGTACTGATAACCCTAAATGAACATAAATTTTATGTGTTGCAAACACAAACCAATTAAAATAAATATAGGAAAAAAAGAATGTCTCCATATATCAGTATTGTTGACCTTCTTGGTATAGTGTCTGCCCCTTCTCAGCTATGGAAATTTAGGGAGGCCACTTCTCTCTGGATTCTGTTAACCTGCTTTGTCATGTGAAAGGTTAAATAAGCTGTGGCTTTGTCCTTTCCCACTCTGAGAATTAAATCAACTGAAATTGTGGTCGCAAGGCTCCTCTCCTGATACTGAAAGGTTGCCTTGAAACAGCTGAGAAATGTAACATTCCTGAGTGAAGAGTGAGGTGGTTCTCAGCATCCTGGGGAAGTTCCCCAGGCAAGTGTTGGAATTTCTAAGCTATTGTCCCCACAGTGGCAGGTGACAGGCTACTCGGCATGTTTCCAGAGGCTGCAGGGAAGTGTTCAGTTCTTTTCTAAATGGCCCGGCTTCATCAGCTGGTGCTGGTAATTACTTTAGGCTGGACTAAAAGATTTACTTCCCAAATTAAAATACTGCCAAATGATAAAAAGCACAGAAGTTTGAAGGGTGGGCAGGCCTGAGACTCAGCTCCACTCCTCACTATTTTTTTTAATAGACTTTCACATGTTTCTCAGATTCCCTGAGTCTCAGGCTCCTCATACGTGGAATGGCAATAACAGCCAGCTTATGGATGTCTGCTGAGGAATAAATGTGACATTGTGCATAACCTGAGTAGTATTTTTGTGGATTGATTATTTGTATCCCCTGGAAAACTTTGAAACCCCAGTGGATTGGTATTAGAAAATGGAGGTAAATGATGGGGGTAAATGAGGTCATGAAAACGGACCCTTCTTGAATGAGATTATTGCCATTATAAGAAGAGAAATGAGAGATGATTTTTCTCTTGACCATGTAGCATTACAAAAAGTCAACCACATGCAGAGCAGAAAGCCAACCCTCACAGGATTCCCAGGCTGTCCACTTTTGACCTTAGTTTACTTGGCTGATAGAACAGTGAGTAATCAATTTACGTTCAGTTATACATTCTTTAATTATTTGTTTTAGTGCCAAATCTAAGACAAGCCCTTAGCAGACTTACAATAATTATGTTTCCTTCCCTCTCTTATTTCAAGGAAAATAATTTTATTTTTATCCTGTGTGTAGAAATTTAGTATGAAGTCCAGAAATATGTGTAGGGTTAGATCGAGGATGGCTTTAAATGATGCGCAGTGCACACTGAATGAGATCCAGGCACTGACAGAGAGTCTTTGAAACCTCTGGAGAGGAGAGTGATATTCACAGTGGTCTAGAAGCAAGCTGGACCAAGGCCACGTGGACATGGCTGCTAGCAGAAGAAGACAAACACTCACAGCCTGAGTCTGGGGTGCCCTATAGATGGTGACAGTGCGACTTAGAATGAAACAGGAAGACACAGGAGATCATTTGAGCAAACCAATTACCAAGGCTTTATACCTAATTAAACAGGAGAAGGAAAATAACTATAATAACTAGGTTTTAAATATTTTTCTCCAACTAGATTTCAAATCCCAGACAAATTATGTAAAAATCTCTCTCAGTGGAATGTGCAGCTACTGGCATCAGTATCTTAGACTGTAAAATGAAGCAGTAGATACTTCTCAAAAGAAGTACAAATGGGCACTAAGCACAGGAGAAATATTCACCATCACTAGCCATTAGAGAAATGCAGATTAAAACAACATTGTGTTTTATCTTGGGCCAGAGAGACAGTCATCACGAAATCAAATAATAACAAATGCTGGCATGGCTGGTATGAAAAATTGTTAATGAGAATACAAACTAGTACAACTACTGTGGAAATCGGCATGGAGATTTCTCAAAAGACTAAAAATAGAAATTCCATTTTACTCAGCTGTTCCCTTTCTAGATATCTTCCTAAACTTGCTAAAGACATCATACTACAGTGATACATATATACCAATGTTTATATCAGCACAATTCATAATAGTCTTGGAAGCAGCCTGTATGTCCATCAACAGTTGAATGGATAAAAAAAAATGTGATCTCTCTATGTAGTGAAATACTACTCGACTGTAAAGAAGGATAAATTTGAGATATTTGTAGGAAAATGGGTACATATTGAAAATATAATGTGAAGTGAAATAAATTAGGCACAGAAGCTTAAATACCATATGGTTTCTCTCATTTGAGTAATCCAAAGTACAAAAAAAGAGTAAAATAAGAGATTTATAAAAGGGAACAGGGAGTTAAATCTGCAAATAGGAAGGGGACCAAGAGACTGAGGGTGCAGGTAAGGGGAAGGGGACATACAAAGATTTAAGGTTTGTCATGTACATGTACCAACTACCCAAAATGATGTAATCATTACATGTGGCAAACATGAACTAAAAAAAAATAATAATTGTAATGAAAATGGGGAAAGAGGATTTAGAAATGGAGAAGGGGAGTTGGGTAGGGAGGAGAAGAGGAATAAAAAGAATCATGATACATTAAGTACATGTACATACTCCTTAAAATGGATGTAAGCATCTTGTGTAGCAAACATGTACTAATTAAAAAGGAGTTTAATATGTATTATATTTTCCTCCATGATATTGTACATGGTGATAAGTATAATTATAGCCACTGGCTGTAAGAGTTGGAGATACAGTTACAAGAAGTAAATTAGAAAGACAAAAAGATGTGCTTACTGCGTTAAAATCTAAGAGAACCAAAAGATGTAGTCGTGCTTATTGGCTAGACATGGTGTGTCAGTGTGCAGGAATAGCAAATACCCACGTAAGCAACTCAGTATAAGGGGAAATCTCCCCGAACAGATGAAAGTCCCTGAGCCTGGCCCCAAGGTGTAAATCAGTGGTGCATACACTGAGATTTCACAGTCTTCATAATTACAAAAAGAAAGCCGTTCAACAGAAAGCGCCACCTTTCATTCTGACAAGCATAAATTTCAATACCAAAGCCAAATAAACCAAGATTTAAAAAATACTACCACTTCTTGTTAGCATTATTAAATAAAGGAATAATTTAATGACCCAAAGAAGTGACACAATAGAAGTCATCTCAGAACAGAGAATTGGCTTTTAAATGGAGTGTTTGGCCTTTGCTGTGATTTAAAGATTAATTTTTTTATTACTGGGGATTGAACCCAGAGCCTCCACACTGAGCTACATCTCCAGCCTTTAAGTGTTTTTTTTTTTTTTTCTTAAATTTTAAGATAGGATCTTGCATGTTGCTAAATTGCCTCTCCTGGACTCAAATTTGTGATCCTCCTGAGTCAGCCTCGCAGAGTGCTGGGATTACAGGTAGGGGCCACCACACCCAGAACTTTGCTGAGACTGAATGTGGTCTGTACTGTAGCATTGATGTGCTGGAAGCTTGGTGTCCAGTGTGGTGACACGGGAAGTAAATGGTGGCCCAGTGGAGGAGATTGGGTCATTGGGAGCAACCCTACACAGGATTAATGTAGTTCTCTAGAAGCGTTAGACCCTGTGAGAGAAGGCTGTTATAGAAGACTGGCTCCTGAAACTATCTGGCTTCCTGCCTCACCATGTGGCCTCTTCTAAACACATCCTACCACTGGGATACCTCACCAGACTGGAGCCGAAGCCTGCACCTTGTAGCAGTTCTAGGATCTCCAAAACTATAAGCCAAAAAACATCTTTTCTTTACAGATTACCCAGCCTCTCATATTTTGTTAAGGTGTGAAAAATGGAGTAATACAGCAAATGTATTCCAAATGTAAAAAGCTGCTACTATTTACTAGCGTCCACTGAAAAGCAATGAACTGAGACTTACTGGTATTACTAATGTCTACCCAAGGGATATGTACAGTAAGGGTGATGTTTTAACATCAACAACTGCAACTTAGTTCTTTTTGTGTCCTGTATTAGCATAGTGCCTGCTTTTTTTCATTTTAGAATTTTTCCCTCTTTATATAATCAAATGGTGGTCCATATCCCCTTCTATGAAAGCAGACTGACTTCTACCTTTCCTCAGTGTGATCCTCTGTGCTTTCACAATATATATCAGGTCTGGAGCAGAGCCACTACTTCTTTCCTTCTCACTGTTTGCCTTTTCTCAGATCTCTTCTTCCTCTTTGTTCTTTCTTTCAGAGTCTGTTAGTGTGCAGAGAGGATGGGACTACCTCAACATTAACGAACAATTCTCAAATGAAGAGATTTTGATATTATCTCCAAATGTATAGATGCATTCCAGAGGCCTACTGTGAGGACTGAAAGAGGAAATTGTTCATTGTACAACTTTAAACATTAGCCTTATTCTGCAATGATCAGTTCCCCTCCTCTCTGCTCCCCTCCACTCTCCTCTCCTCCCCTTCCTTTTCAATTTCTTTCCTTCCTTCTTTTTATTTTTATTTTTTTTGTGCTAGGGATTGACCTGTATTTCCACTGTAAATTTCCTTCCCATCCTATATTCAGTATATCCTCCACATTGTCACCAAAGTAATCTTTCTACCATACATGGAATTGTTTATTCCAAAAAATACATTGGTCCATAGCCAACAAAATCAGTTCAGTTGCTATTGTGCTCAACTAAGTAATTCATCTATGGTAATTTGCAATAATATTCAAGATGGTTAAAAGTATGACCTAATGCACTTCAGCATATTTGTTTGGATATGGTCATAGCAAAGTAAAGAAATTGATTTAATAATGCTTTTTACTACTAGATTGTACACATTGAGGAAGCCTCTCTATATAAGTTCGTAAGTATATTTATTGTAGCAATATGATATGAAGGTAAATTATAGTTTAAAATGTCTGAGTATGATAGAAGAATTTTTGGACTATAACACTGAATAAAGTTCGTTTTGATCACATTTTAAATGTGAGGTATTATAGCTCAATAGTGTTTTAGACTCTGGCAGGAATTAACTCTGGTAACAATTGATTAAGAGTCAAAACACAAAGACTTCTGGTAATAATTTAGAGAATGATTAGATGGAAAACCTTGGGCAAATTTGCATGATTTTTAGTTCTGGCATCTATAAAGCAAGGAGGTTGACTTTTCAGGAAATTATCCAGTTCCAGATCCCTCAGATGTACTATTGAAATAGGTAGAAGAATGAGCAAATGACTTCACTTCCAAATGAGTGAATGAGTAGCTGCAAACAGGATAAAAACCACCAAGAAACTGTGCTTCCCTTACTTGTGGACAGTGATGAAGAGAACTACTAGACTGTGGTTGTCTGCCTGTTTTGCTCCTCCACTAAGGATTTCGTGTTATGTGTAGAAGCTACAAGTTTTACGAAGGTCTAGGGGAGATCTTGTGGTCTTTGGAATTATCCTACAGAATTCGTGTTCTGCTTGGCCGCAGTTGCAGGAAAGAAATCTCTCTGAAGAGAGTGATCTCTGAATCTTGTGTTGGCAGCTTGGAGACATATTCTTGATTTGAAAGTATTCGCGTGTAACATCTATACACTATTTTTACAGTTTCTCTCCGCTGATGTGGGAGACACAGAGGTGCACCACTCAGCTTCCGCTTCAGGGAAGAACTTGCTGCCCAGCTGTGCTCAGTAGACAATTTCCATTTGTCAGCTTCTTCCCTGGCTGCGGAGAACCACCCTTGCATTCTGCCTTCACTGTGAGATCCTATTCTTCCCAAGGCTGCCTGAATCTGGTTACTGGGTAAGAGAGGAGCATAAAGACCTTAGACCACAGTGCTTGCATTAGAGCTCCCTGGGCTTTTGAAAGAGGCTTTGTTGGGCCAGCATCGTGGTTAGCACAGTTTGATTTCTTTCCCTGCCAAGAGCTGATTTTCTGTCTTCCCTGCACTGCTGTTTATAGTAAACATTGTGCCCCCCAAACCGTGTTTCAGCATCTGCTTCCAGAGAACCCAACCTGTGACTAAGAAATGATAGTATGGAAATAATCAACATTTGGCACCTCCCAGCCGCCCTTCCTCTGGCACACCTTCAATTTTAGATTCAGGAACTTCTGTTACCGCTGCCTTTGTTTACTTAGAGTTATGTTTTAGCGAAATTTGCAATGCTGAAATGTTGTCAGTAGAGTTAAATGCCCCTTTATAGATCTTCAAAGTCCACTTTTTTGCCACATGTAATAGAATGTTTCAGTGACTTGCAGAGTTCTAGAAATTTACACATATGACACCCTCACTTCAACCCGGCACTTGCCTTATTGGTCAGCCACATCTGCAAATTCCCTACATCCCCTTTACTAAGTGTTATGGAATTTTTTCTTTTGACTGGAACAAGTCTTTAGTTCTGCTTACTAAGAGAAGTATGATAACTTTCCTAGCAAACACAGAAGAAGATAAATCAAAGCCTTTATTCATTTATTTATTTTTTAGTGCTGGGGATCAAACTCAGGGCATTGTGCTTACAAGGCAAGCACTCTAGCCACTGAGCTAAATCCCCAGCCCCAAAGCCTTTCTTTATCATTATCAAATAGTTGAGAAATAGAATAATTGGTTAGACAGATACTCTTGGGGTTAGTGAAGGGTAATAAGAAAAAGATTTTAAGACGAAGCAAATTAGCGCCTCTAGTGGAATTGGAGAGCGGTAAAAGCTGGGAAAAACAGGGCATGAGTCCTATAAGGGAAAAAAAAAAAAGATAAAAGCACCAGATTGGTGCTAAGATATGATTCTAAATACCTGAAAAGCTTATTTGATTAGTGAATTAAAGAAGTTATTGATGTAGAAAAAATTTATTTCATTTCTAGAGTTATACTTTCATATTTTTAAAAGAAAAATATCCCTTTAAACTACTCTAAATATAAGAGATTCAGTGTGTCACTGTAATACCATGCTGCTAATTCTCAGATGGAGTCAGTATTGTCCATTTATATTGACATTGTTCTCTGTGTTGCTAAAGAACACTTGGGAATAAAGGGGTTAGAGCCTGGGCATGTGTGGAGAGAGAACTGGGACGGGAGACAAAAGATCCCTGCAGTCTCTTCCAGTTCTAAAGAACTCCGAATCTAATTGTGTAAACTTTTAAGATCTTTCTTACCATAGTTCATGTCATGGGTCACAAAGTTCAGAGCCAATGCTGCAGGGATTTATTTAAGGGGACGTTATATTCTATGAACTCCCAATTTCTTGCATATTTTTACACATGTGAAATCAACTAAAGTGAGCATCAGAAATTGTTTTGAGTGAATATGGCACCTCTTTTGCTGAAGAAATAGTTGGGTACCTGGCAGACTGGGAGACTGGGTATAAACTAATTTAGTGAGCATGGTCGGACAGATAAGCTTGATTATATATATGTAATATGTATATTATATATATAATCTAGACCTAGATTATATCTCTCTCTCTCTATATATATATATATCATGCCACTGTAAATAAGATGCAATAATTTCATTTCCCCTCTTAAACTGTCACTGTGTTCTATGCAGTTGAATGGAGCTTAGCATTACTGTTTTTTCTCATTCCAAGTTGAGGTTGTCTAAAGCACACAGAAAATTAAAGAACTTCCCAGGGACAAAGTAAGTTAAAAAGTTAGAAAGGGATATGTGGATATAGAGGAGGAACAGAAGAAAAAGCTTATTTTGCTGAAGTAAAGAGTAGAACGTAAGTTTCATCAGGGCAGATAGTGTCTGGTTCAATGCTGTATAAATGTAGCTCAGCAGTACCTAGCACATAGTAAGCACACAGCAAATATTTATTCAATGAATCAATTGATCCTAATCAATTGTTTTTACTTAGTGAGTGTGAATGAAATGTACTGTCTTTATTCCTTTCTCTAAAGTTCACCAAATACAATGGAATTATATTATTTTGTTGTAACAGTGATTTTCCATGGATACCAGTTTGGCAGGAAATACAAAGAACAAAGACCATGATAGCAGATAAACAGTTTGGAAGCTCACCCTCCAGGTGGGGAACTGAAATATCCCAGGGTGAGATATTCTTGCCAACAAGCTCCCTTTGTGTGAAATAGTCACAATTGATCTAATCTTTCTAGTTAGAAATATTCATTTAATTTGTAGTAGAGTGAAAAATATAGAAACATTGAATAAAATCGTTTCCTTGTATGAAAGACATTTTACTTGCAGGGCTAATAGCTAGCTTAAAAGTAAGAAAAAGATGACCAGTAAAATAAGAAGTCTCGCAAAACCATGCCTGGAGAAATACTGAGTATAGCACATGCCTAAGCAACCTTTAGATGATGATTAGTTAAGAGGATTTTTCCACCAAGAGAAGTTTTCTGTAGCAAGGTGACGGCTCCTACAAATAACCCAGATTACAGGGCTTCAGAAATCTGTTTCATGTGATTTTTGTATGAAGGTTTTAATTAAATATATTCAGGGAACCTAGAGCAATCTTGAGCCAGGAACCAAAGTCAAAAAATATGTCTATTTTTTTTCCAGTGACATTGAAGGAATTAGTTATTGTAGACAGTTGAGGGTAAGGAAACTGTTTTTTCCCTTTCTTCCCCAAAGATGTAGTTTGTTCTATATAAGAACTACCACTAAACCAAAATGAAAGGCTTATTCATTATGGCTGAAAATACTGATTATATCTCAGACAAAATGAGATAATGAGGCAAAATGGTCTTTTTCTCCATAGCAAAGCAAGCTGTTATTTTTTTTTTATAAAGGTTTCAGTCAATAACCATGTATCTTCATTTCAAGTTCCACTTCAGCAAAATAGAGTACTTCAAAACTACCCCAAGCACCATTAAGGTGATTATTACCTGCTTCAAATGTAGGGAAATAGAGATGCAGACAAGATGTGTGATTTGTCACATCTCTTGTTGCCTAGAAAAGACAGAAATACTAATTTGTAGATTAAACATTGGGTAGTGTTGAGAAATCCAAACTCTTTGATAAGGTAAACAGCTTATAGTATAAAATATGCTTATTGATTTAATAAACATATTTTGAGTATCTTCCATGTGGTAAGAAGACAATTGTCAAAGAATATTCAATAGGACAAATTCCCCATAAATAGGATTCCACATCCAAGTATCTAAAATCCAGTGCACTATACTGTCTACCATATTAGGTATAAACTGATGTCAATTAATATATCAGGGATTCTAAGAAATCTTATATTAGATAATCCTATTTATCTTTGTTTAGCAGACTGTTTGTCTTGTTTTGAGTTTTTTATATTTAAGCTAAAGATATTCTCCAGAACACTGATGAAGACTCTGCTATAATTTGAGGATTAAGGAATGAATAATATAATACCTATGTCCTTTACATTGTCTAATGAGGAAGTCAGATAAAAATATAAATAGTTGTAGTAGAATGTAATTAATGTTGTATTAAATAATGAAAAAAGAACTCAGTGATAATTTCAGAGGAAATTTTGTCGAGGTGGCAAAATTGTATCTGCGTGTCAGGAATGCCACGTTTGGCATTTTGCTTCAGAAAAAGGCCACAGGGTGGGAAAAGTATCACATGTATATAAATTGACATACCTACAAGTTGAAAAGTGGGTGGATCTGAAAGGAGGAGCACTGAGAAATAAGACTCTACAGGTAGCTTTAAGCAATAATTCCCAGGTACCTTGAATAACACACTGAGGAATTTGGACTTCATAATGGGGGATGGTGGAAGATCCACGGACTGAATTAAGAAACTGTTTCCTGGAGCCTAATAAGAAGTGGAACCAGAAGAGATCTAGAATAACAAAAGTAATCTAGGACAACAAGAGCAAAGCATGAGACATCACAATCCCAGACGTCAATTATATTACAAAGCTGCAGTGATCAAGACAGCCTGATACTGGCACAAAAACAGACATGTGGATCAAAGGAACAGAACAGAGGATTCAGAAACGACCCCGGGCACATTCAGCTATCTGTTCTTTGACAAAAGGACCAAAACTATACAGTGAAGGAAAGATAGCTTCTATAGCAAATGGTGTTCAGAAGACTGGCTAGTCACATGCAAAAGATCGAACCTAGACCCGTCTCTCTCAGCATGTACTAAACTAAAACAAAAATGAATTAAGGATCTAAATGTTAAAACAGAAACACTTAATTTTACAGAGTATAAAATAGATACAACTCTTGAAGACATAGGCATACGCAAGTACTTTCTGTAGAGAACACCAATTTTACAAGAAATGACATCAAGAATTGAAAAATGAGATCATATCAAACTAAAAAGCTTCCACATAGCCAAGGGAACCACCAACAGAATGAAGAAACAGCCTACAGAATGGGAAAATTTGTTGCCTGCTACTCCTTGGACAAAGGACTTACAATCTGAATATATAATGAACTCAAAAAAGTTAGCCCCTCTCCCAAAACAAGATCCAATTAGAAAATAGGAAACTGAAATGAAGATGTCAGATGGCCAATAAATACATGAAACAATGTTCAGCATCTCTGGCCATTAGAAAAATGCAAATTAAAAAAAATAAAACACTGTGATTCCATTTTACTCCAGAAAGAATGGCTGTCATCAAGAAATCAAATAATAACAAATGCTGGTGAGGCTTCTCAGAAAGAAAGAGCCCTTCTTCATTGTTGGTAGGAATGTAAACTAATACACTGACTGTAGAAATCAGTATGGAGATTCCACAAAAAAACTGAATTAGAAATTCTATTGGACCCAGCCATCTTCCTGGTAACTGTGACACATGCATACCACGTTTATTGCGGCACATCTCACAATAGTTTAATCATGGAAGTGGCCTGCACATGGCCATCAAAAGATGAATGGATGAAGAAAATATACACAACAGAGTACTATTCTGCCATAAGGAAGGACTAACTTGAGTGATTTGTTGGAAAATAGATCCATCTCCAGACCATAATGTTAAGTGACAAAGATCAGAAAAAGACACGTAAATGTTGCATGGTTTCTCTTATATGAGACACCCCAAAAGTGTGCCTATATATGAATGTGTGTGTATATATATATATATATATATATATATATATATGAATATAAGATAGTATGAAACAGGGTAATGGATCTTTTGCAATAAGGAAGGGAACCAAGAGATGGAAGGAACATGGAAGGGGAAGAGGATGAAAAAAAGAATTAAGATGTGTTATGTAAATGTACCAACTCCCCACAATGAATGTAATCATTATCTCCTGCAAACCTGTACTAATTATATAATAAAAGAATGGAGAGTGAGAAAATCGTGAACTTGTATGCATTGACAGCTCGTGTATTTTCAGTCATTAGGAAAAATTGGGAAAGTGAATTGCATCAAGAATGATCGGACATCTTCAGTGGAAAGAGTTATGTCATCTAGAACACACCTTTCTAGTTTGATTCTTTGGAGTTTGTACTTTCAGTTGCTTGAAGCTATTTTACAAAACCTCAAGTTGTGAATAACTGACAGCAATTCGAATACCTCTGTATTATACGCATGGGTTTGCATCTGTTTGTAAATTAATTTTTGGCCACGTACAATATATGTGTCTTTAAATTCTCTTTTGAACTGATTTAAATGTCTTACGGATTCCTTCATTAATCAGTGAGTGCCTTCTGGACATGTGCCCCTTAAAAAGAAGATCAAGGAGTTAACATATTTGCTTTGTGGGTTTGTTCGCATGTAAGTTCCTCTTACCTTGCCAATTATTTTTCTTACCAACACCCGTTCTCCTTTGAGGACCTCCCAAAGAGGAAGCAGCTGGCCAGCACTTGAGTATCACACAGCTTCAGTGAGGTAGAATGGGTTTCCATAGGCTGCTGGTCAAACTCTTTTTTAAAAAATATTTTGAACATTGGAGGGAATGGTATTAACTTAGAGTCTAGATGCTTTCTGAAAGTAAGTAATGCATAAATTCTCTTAAAAGTTTAAATGTTCACAGATGTTAGAGAACCAGCAAAGAAATATTTGCATTTTCAGGGAAATTGAATTTCTCAAACTTTAAGGTTTCCTTATCTTTAATTAAGTACTATGAAGTGGAGATCTAGTTTATTACAAAGTCTGCACATATTCACGCTTTATGTTACATTATTTCCTAATTTTATTTTATTTTCAAAGATCCCCTGTTTCTTTGAATACAAAGTAGATGTCCTTTGTTGCCTGCAACGTGCATTTCTGAAGTTCTTTCAGCATGTACACAAGGACTGTGTGCCCACGTTTGACTTCCTTGCAGTAAGCACCCTGCTGCGTGATCTGGTCAGGCTATTGCTGTACTAGGAAAAGGAGAGAGACATGTCAAATCAGGCGAAGACAGTGGCATTTGTACCTGTAGATTCTGGGAGTGCATATGTGTTAATATATTTCAAGGTAATTTAAATAACATCATTATCATAATTAAAAACCCAGGTTTCCATCTGAGGTTAAATCAGAGGGTTTTCTTTCCTGGCTAAGTTGAAAATACTAAGCCACAAATGCTTCCTCTATATGTACCATCTACTCCTCTGCCAGCTAACTCTAATTACTAATGCGTGTTAGTTACTCCCACCCACTCCTGCAAATTAAGTGCTGCTTGTGTAGGTAAATTCAAAGAGATCCAAAAGGATCTAATTGGGCTAAAATTTTAAAATCACCACATTTTCGTTGTATCTTCTGTACTTGGCAAAGGGTTAGCTACCTTTACTGATGTAAATCAAATCCAAAATACAATTCTTTTTCATTTTATTCTGATTTTTGTGCTAAAATTAAGTTCAGATATACCTAGAAAATTAGAGATACGTCTTTCAAACAGTACTACATTGCACCCAATTTTATAGTGATTTTTGAAATATATTTAGTTACTGATTTGCTCTTCTTTGTATTTTAATAACCTCAATATTCTCTTTATCTTGTGTATGCATCATTCATTAAAGCACTGCCAAAATGAATCAGATTGAGATAACTGAGCTAGTGTACACGTTTCCAGATAGAAGAGATTGAGGATAAAATAAGTATGCTTATTATGTTTCCTGTACATTGATAAATGATCAGGGACAGTTACATCCAGTTGTTATCCTGTATTTGCTAGTCTTCATATTGTGTGTAGAATTCTGTTATTAAAGAGCAGCATCCTGAAAACTGAAGATGGAAATTCTGAACTGAGAAGTGTTTGCAACTGTGGCCTATTTTTTTTAAAGATTAAATAATAGATTATGCCCTGATTGTGATAATTTTCTACAATCTTTTGAGGGATAGACTGAGTATGCATAAGTATAAAAGAAAGAAAGAATATTGAAATTTATTCTATTACTCTATATTTCCAGGCTCTTAAGAAACTGATTCTCTGTATATTTCCTCTATATTTGTTGCTTTCTGAATTATCTATGACAAGAGTAATAATAGATACAGTAATAATGACCATTTCTGAACATGAAAGATGTCTCAAAAATGAACATTTCATGTGTCACCAATAAAACTACAGAAATACCTCCAAGATTTTAGGTAAATAAATGGTAAAATGGTAAATAAAACAATTTTGAATATTAGAATACATTTACCATGAATTTTAGCAGTGTATAAATTTTTAAGCCAGTTCTACTATTTTCTTAAAACTATACAACTTGCTGTTCATGTATTAGTCTACACTTTTGAAGATAATGAGAATAAGGTTTTCATAAGAAGTGAAGTCCACCTCCCAAACTTTACCCTTCTTCCCCAAGCAACCATTGTGCTCTGCAGCAATGTAATACAGTATAAAGAGGAAGAGAACATTACAGTGTGAAGATCTGGTGTTTAGTACTTCATCCAACGATGAGTTGTGTGATTCTGGATAATTCACTTTTGTAAAACTCAGTCCTCTCACCTGTAAAGTAAGGATAAGAATCCCTTTTGATATAAGTTTTATTTTTTCACCATCAGCTAAGATATTTCTTACTGCTCTTGGGCTGGAGTTGGTGCTTAACTAATGAAGATTTATGAAATTAAGTTTCAAGGGTTAATCACACCTGATTTGGCTCAGATAAAATTTACTACATAGTCTCCTTTATATTGAATTAAAATCTCTCCCTCTATAGTTTCTATTTTTGATCTTTTTATAGTTTTATCTTTTTCTTTTTCACAAAAAAATCAAGGAATCATTTTTATAAAGCATGCAAAGAGTATTAAAATCTTGTCACTACACTTCACAAACTCAATAGTTTGGTGAATAGTTTTATTTACATTTTTTCCTTTTTTTCCCTTCTAGTCATAAATACTCTTAATTCGGTGATTTAGTGTAAATAAAGTCATATACGGCTTTTCTCGTATTTGATTTTTCTTAGTTATTTTAAAGACTCCATGTAAGGCCATGTGAACCTAAATATTTAAGAGGGTTTTTTTTTTTTTTTCTTTCTTTCTTTCTGGTGTTGGGGATTGAACTGAGGGCCTTGTGCTTGCTAGGCAAGCACTCTACTATGGAACTACATCCTCAATCCCAAGTATGTTGTTTTTAATAATGAACTTTTTAGTATAGGATCATTTTAGATTTATGAAAAAGTATCAGGGAAAATACAGAAATTCCCCCGTGTATCCTTTACCCATCTTCCTCCCTTGTGAGTGTCTTATACGACTGTGGTACAATTGGTATTCTTACTAAACTTAAGTCCATACTGTATTTGGATTTTCTTAATTATTTAAATAACATCCCTTTCCTCCTATAGGATCCCAACAAGAATATAATAGGAGAGCAGCCTTATTTTAGTTACTTCCTCATCATTGTGACAGAATGCCTGACGTCCACAGTTTAAATGAGGAAAGGTTTATTTTGGCTCAGTTTGTAGAGGTTTTGGTCCATAGATGGCTGGCTCCAGGGGAGGGTTGCATGGCAGAGGAGCCCGGTAGAATACTGTAGCTCATGGCATGGCTAACAGGAAGCAGAGCGAGGAATGTAGGGAGGAGGAAGGAGATACACCCCTCCAGGCCACACCCACAGTGACCTACCTTCTCTAACAAGGTGTCACCTCCCAAATCACATTTAGCTTTAAACTGACTAGTGGGCAAATTCACTGTTAAGTTTCATGCTCCCATAATCCAATGACTTCCCAAAAGCCCACCATGAGTACATGAGGCTTTGGGATAGGATAAACATCCCCATTCCCAAAGGGAGAAATTGGGTAGTAGAAAGGAATGGGACCAAAGCAAGACCAAAATCCAGCAGGGCAAACATTAAATCCCAGAGTTCCATGTCCAGCATCCAGGGCAATCTGTGGCAAGATGTGAGTCCCCTCAACTGCTTGTGCAGCTGCGCCTCTGCATCATTGCTGGTGGTTGTAGCCCTCGTGGCCTTTCCCTTGGCCTGGCTTTGCTCACTCCTTATGACTTTCCTCAGATGTTCCACATTCCTGGCTTTTCCAGCATCTTGGGGTCTCCCCCTTTGCTTTCAGCTTTACCCTCACATTTTTTTTTTTTTTTTTCTGGCACTGGGGATTGAACTCAGGGCCTTGTGCTTGCTAGGCAAATGCTCTACCACTTGAGCTAAATCCTCAGCCCACCCTCACATCTTTAACAGCCCTCTCAGGGGCAAACTGTCTGGGCTCCCAGGCCTTCTGAAAACTGGGCGGAAGCCTCCCTGACCTTAAAATTCTTGCATTCTGCATATGTGTAAAACCAGCACCACATGAATAATGCCGAGGTTGACTGCCAGCTGGAGTAGTAGCCAGGCTTCCTTCAATCTTGGCTATATGGGTCTCTGAGTGCCTAGATGGCTGAGGAGTATGAACCAAATTTTGAGGAACAGATTTCCTAGGTGGCCACCATTGTGGAACATGGTGTCCAGGACCTCTCTTCTCAAAGCAGTCTTTGTGATTTTGAGTCTGCAGAGGGTGGGTCCTTGCTCTTTTGGCACTTTCCCTCCATGCGTTTTTCCTGTTGTACTGCTCCAGAGTAGTGAGTTTCTTTTTTAAATGCAAGTCATTTAAGCAGCCAAGCTCTCCTCTGTTCCATCTTTGCAGGCTCCAACTTTACCAGAGCTGCCTTTCTGGCTGAACTCACAACTTTTAAAATCATTCTGCTGGACCATTTGTCCTTGATTATCAAGGTACAGCTGGTTAAAAGCCCCCAACCATGTCACCGTCTCAACATTAGACACTGCCTTGAAATTTCTTCCATCAGAAGAAATTAATTAGTTTGCCACCCTTAATCGCAGTCTCCCACACTGTCTCAGGACAGGAGCAAAATGTAGACAAATGTTCTGGAAGTGCCTAACACATGTAGCTTGGGGTCCAAGTGCCAGTGTCATACTTATTCCCAACTGAAGCCTCTTAAACCTGGTCTTTTCTGGCTGTAGTACCATCAACGTTCTAGTCTTCTGAGCTCTGACCAGAATCCAGCTTGGTTCACAACATTCCAGTGTTGCTTCTCCAACTGGCCTCTCCAGACTTTTCCAAACTCCTCCTGTAAGCCAGTCCCAAAGGCTTTTGAAACACCTGGTCAGGTAGCATCTCAGCAATGACCCCACTTCTCTGTTACAAAATCTGTCTTAGGTACTTTCTCATTGCAGGGGCAGAATACTCAACTTATGAGTGCATGAGACTTTGTAGGGACATCCAGCTATAAACCCTACATAAGACGTCCCCAAACCTTTTTTGGTACCAGGGACCAGTTTTGTGGAAGACGGTTTTTTCACAGACCTGCAGGGAGGGGATGGTTTAAGATTGATTCAAGTGCATCGTATTTATTGTGCATTTTATTTCTCTTACTATACTGTAATATAGAATAAAGTAATTATACAACTCACCATAATGCAGTCAGTGGGAGATCTGAGCTTATTTTCCTGTGACTAAATGGTCCCATCTGGAGGTGATGGCAACAGTGACACTCAAAGTATATCGCTTATGTCCATTCTACATAACCTAATTTTGTTGCTGTCACCTTAAAAACCCTGCAAGAGATGTGGGAATCCTGCTGAAGAGAGTCTGTGAGGGCTGTGAATGGCAATCCTGTAGGAGTGGGACCATCCAAGCTCTTTGGAGCTCACATCTCACCACAACTTGCCCTGGGTGCTGGCCATGAAGCTACATGACTTAGTGTTTGTCCTGCTGGTTTTCAGTCTTACTTTTGCTCCATTCTTTCTAACCCTCTACTCCTCTTTTTTGGAATTGGAATGTTTACTCTGTTTCATTGTATGTCAGGAGTGTTTAACTTTATTTTTTATTTTTGCAAGGACTCACAACTAAGAGTTTGCCTGAATGTCAGCAGAGACTTTGGACTTGGACATTTCAGCAATGCTGGAATTGTTAAAACTTCAGCAACTCTAAGAGTTTACTCTTCATGTAAATATGTTTTATATAAACAAAGAGTCTTTTGGGTCCAGAGGCAAAATATTTTAGTTTAAATCTAGAATGTCCCCTAAAAGGCTAGTGTGGTCAGAAGTTGACCTTTTGGAAGGTGAATGGATTATGGAGCTTTGGGTTGACTTGCTGTTAGGGGATGGTGCCTGCTTGGAGTTGAGTCATTGGGTTGTAACCTGGAAAGTTATACCTCCCTTCCTGGTTCCTGACTTCTCTCTGGGTTTCCGGGCTACCATAACCCAAGCATCTTTTCTCTGCCAAACCCTTCCACCATGCCTTTTCTGCCTTAGAACTGGCTGATTATGAAGACTGTGAGCCAGAATAAACCTCATGTCCTTTAAATTGTTTGTGTCAGTTATTTTGTCCCAGCAATGAGAAAGTGACTGAGACCAAAGCTATGGTAGGTGGTCATACATTAGTTGGGAGAAAGAAGCCCCAGACTCAGTCTTTTTCAAAAAATTTTGCTAATGTTTAAAATATGTCAAAAATCCTAATATTCACTTGTTGCCCTTATAATTCCAGTTTGGCTTTGAGTGCAGCCACTTTATCTTCCATATTTGAACACAGACGTCATTCTCTCTTGAAGTGGCAGATTGAGTTTGCTGAGCAGGTTGACTATGTCACACGTATAAACAAATTTTGCAGTCCCTTTTGTGTCACTGAAATATGCTATCAGTGGTGACTTTCTAAAAGAAATCTCTGGATCATCTCTCGTAACTCAGAAAGTGTGGGAAGTGATCTACAATTAGAAAACCATCTCACTTCTGTGTATAAGATGTATGCTCTGCCCCGATCTCCTCACAGAGCTGCACAAACAGACATGCCCTTTAATGTGGGTGATCATTTTAGTCATACCCTGCAAAATCATGTTGAAGCCAGTGTGGTGGGCTTGAGCAGAAATGCCCAGCTGGACTGAGTTGATGTGGTTCCGGGTGTAAAGGATCCACCTGAGGATTACTGACAATACAGCATGAAGGAGAATGGGAGCAGAAGATAGGGGCTGGCTGTTGCCCAGGAGAAGTTCTGTTGTGGCTGGTTTCTCTGAATGAACTCTGCTGTTTTTCTCACAGCGGGAGCTCAGGGCCTTGCTGTTCTCAGAATGGCTGCCGTTCACTTAGAGGTGAGCTCTGGTCTTCATTTTTGCTGCGAGCATCATACCCTGGCTCCAGTATAGATTTCTTCAGGCTTCTAGTGCAGACACAGATGTACATGGGACATTGCCCTGGGCTCCCAGCTCTTGATTGGATCTTTAGGGTCTCCAGTGCATAGAGAGACTTTCTGCACTGTTCCTGTATTTGACTTGTGTGTGTGAATGTTGAACTCATATTTGTCCTGTATCATATCTGCTCTTTTGCAAACCATTGACTCTAGAAAAGTAACTAATGCAGTTGGAGAACATTTCCCGGCAATCTAGCATTTCTCTGTAGATGATATGGTGCACAGACTCTTGTTCAGAAGTGACCTCTTTGACCCAAGAAATGAAACCAGAAAGCCATCCAGTCAAGTCAGCTGTTCTGTCTGTGTCTGTACGTATACTGACACAAAATGACCAGTTTAGTTCTCCTGATATGTAATCATTCAAAGACTTAAATAATTTTGTAGCTGTGGATTTGGGTGGCCACAAAAGTGCACATAACATATCCTCATGCACCTCCTCCTAAAATATATATCACCAAAAACAAGAATCATTGCTTTATTGTCAGCATTGGCAAACTCACCAACCTGGATCTTACATCGTGGTGACACATCAACCCTCTCTAATAATTGTGCCCCAACATCCTATGCTGTTTCTACAGTTGTCTAATTGTGGTATAAGCCAAAAGGGGAGCATGTGGCATGTTTTGAACCCCAGCCTCTCTGAAAAGTTCAGGACAAATGTGCTTTGAAGCAGGCGGGATCCACTCTTCACCGATAGTATAGAGCTTCTTAGCTTTAGCAATGCAGTTAGCCACTAAGAATGGTGCTATCATTGCAGACATATTTGATGAAGTGTTGACCTTCAATAATTGCATTCTTGGTGTTCACATTTTTGTTCTTTTGAAAAATTCCAAACTCTGGTCATTTAATGCAGGATACTTTGTCTCTTTGTAGCAAAGAAGTTTTAAGTGCTTCGTGGCTTTGTTGGATCACCAGTGACTACATATAATACAAAGCAGGCTTGGAAAATGTGAATCACCTGTTGCAATGAACCTATAAGGATTGTTGATATTTTCTTTTGAATGCAGCTTTCCTTTTGTTGGCAATCTTAGAGCCTTCTGCTGTGTCATCATTGGGTCTGCCCTTTTTCAAAGAAGTTCTCCAATGCTGTTTATGTTTTACTCATTTTGGCTAGGGTTAGCTTGGAGCTTACCAAAGCTGTGACTGAGATAAGTATACATTGTGCGAAAGAGGCATGGAGAGAAATTGTAAATAAAATAATAGGCAGGCCATGTGAAGACTAAAATAAGTAGCAGATTCTGATTTAATGACTGCTACCAGATGCAGCTGTACAGTTGAAGTGGATTAACTTTCTTGTCACTCTAAAGCCAGCCCCCAGATAGAGTTTGTCTCTTGGCACTCACTGGTAAGGTTTTGATGAGTCTGCAAACAATTGATTTACTATGGTCTCTGTGCAGAACCTCTTTGTTAATGTTAATCTTTTTTTGCAGCTGCTCTCCAGCACTAGCATCACTACCTCAGCTCAACTTCAGATCATCAGGCATTAGATTCTCACAAAGAACATGCACCCTAGACCTATACATGTGCAGTTTATAGGAAAGTTCTTCCTCCCACAAGAATCTGATACTGCCTTTATGTTTCTCTACTGTAAAATTACTTTTTTTCCCACCTCTTCCTACAACACACTGTTGCCAGAAAATCACAATGTACAGGTCACAATTACAGATTAGGGTATTGTGCTACTTTTTAAGAAGGCATATTTTTAATGTCTGTAACTATTCCATACTTAGTATGAGTGGACCATAATTTCTTCCCAGATTTAGTCAATTTTCCAATTAAAGCAGTGCTTAAATGAGCACACTGTTCGATAGCATTTTTGTGTGAGTATGTAAGTATTTCTGAAGAATGGAATTACAGCTTCAAAAGGGTAGAATTTCTGGGGGAAAATGATATCTTTATTTCCTTCATCATTGAAGGGTGTCACTTAAGAGGTCCTCAAAAGATTTTAACAATTACTTTGAGAGTTTGTGCGTATGATTTTGGGTTATGTCTCTCTCTCTCTCTCTCTCTCTCTCTCTCAAAAGGAGTTAGGTAAATATTATTCACATATTTAATGACATTGATCCAATAAATCCTTCATTTTGATGGATTTTTGATGGATGCCTTTGAGAACTGGAGATTGAGAATTGGCTATGACCCAGAAGGTCCCTGTCTTCAAGGAGCTTATATTCAAATACTTTATTATATAGTATCATATTGTATCTTTCATGTGACTACTAAATTTATTTCCTGTGACTACTAAAATTGTTGTGTACCTTCCTATTCTGTGTACATTACTGTGTTGGGATTTTTGTGAGAAGCAAATGGGGAAGACATGAACACATAGGCATAGACCATAAAGGTATTGAAAATTTAACGAAGCACATACATTGCGTAGAGATACAAACAAGCCCTGGGTCAGGGCGGATGCTCTAGAAGGTAAACTTTTGATAGTAAAAACAACATCCGAGTTAGCCAGAAGGTGACAGATGGTGGGTAGCATTTGGTGCGTGGCTGCGTGCTTGGGTTATTGGAACCACTTCATCCCGAAGCTGCTACAGAACTTCTTCCTGTTCATTTTGTGGACTCTCATGGGGCTCTCAACGGTCAGTCAATTTCATGATTTTCAAGGCCAAGAACTTGTCTGTCTTTGTCCCAGTTCTGAGCCATCAGATCTATAAACAGCGCCACGTGTAGCTCTGCCCATACAAAGAATCTCTTGGGAGATTTATTTTTAACTCATTTTCTTAAAAAAGAATTTTTTTCGTTTGGTATATTTTATTTTGGTCACATTTCAGTTGCTGTCCACACCCTTGCTGGTTTCTCTCCACGTACGCTGCCTGTCTTTCTACCGCTGCTTCCAAGACCATGAGCTCTTCTTGATCCCACTTTTGTTTGAAAATAGGCTCACAAAGTCGCCAGAGTCATAACCCAGGCAGGAATTTTCTTTCTTTATAAAAGTCTGCCTGAGTCCCCTTACAAGCCTAATGAGCAAACGAAGTCCTCGATCTGAGTTGTTTTAAGAAAGCTTAAAAAGCATTTTTTTTGGCTAATGTTCAAGGTTCTCTTTAAATATTTCACCACAAAGTCTCCTGACTGCTTCTCTTTGTGGGCCTGAAATTGCATGTTGGAAAAATATGTATTTTCATTTAAAATAAAAAATGAGCACAGAGTGAAAACTTTTTGTCTCAAGAAGCTTGAATTACAAGCTACCAGCTCAAACTTCTTTTGAAGTTTTAATTCCTTTCTCTTTATAAAGATCACGGCACCAAGCTATATAAATATCCATTATGTGGAAATATGGCTGATGCAAGGGTCAGTAGCTTTTACCCTTGGACATTTGGGAAAACAATAAGTATTATCCATATGTATCCTATCGTTTTTCCTGAGACTAGGGCTTTATAATTTTTCAAACTTTTATAATGCAAACTCAATAACTAAGCAGCAATAAAATAACAGAAATGGAAACTTTAAAATTATTTGGGGACCAATTACTCAATTTCAGAAATACTGCAGCATTAGTATTGGCATCATTTTCTTGATTCCCACACTGCTTCTTAGAATCCTCACATAAAAAGAATGAAATGGAACAAACCTAAATTTAAGCTCATTTTTTTAAAAACTTGTGCACAAGTCTGATAAGAGGTTTGGTGAGAAGGAGACTGAAAATAATTCAGAGACTTAATGTTACCTGCAGATGTGAAATAATTCATGTTCTTCTCATTACCTTAGAAAACAGGAAAGCTGAATAAATTATCTGAGAAGGAGGGCAGTGGCTTGCCTGTTATATAGAATCCTGCGTATTTCCTGCAGCCTCAAGAAATGCATAATCCAGAGTATATTAGGAGTAGATCTGTGTGCTCAAAGTAAATTTAATCCCAACAATTTAGCAGTCTTTTAAATGTAACTTTAGAAATCTTTTGAGAAATAAGATAATTCTAATTCAAAACTTACCAGGAATTTTTCTCATATTCCTCTGTAAAATGTAATCATTTTCTGTTCCTTCAATTTGATCTTAGCTGACTTAAATTTCAGTTCAGTAGGAGGTGAATATAAGATAACTGACCTTCGTATTTTGTTTGAAATTTTGTACATTTTTATAACATTTCATTTTCTTAATGAATCTTTTTTTGTAGGAAATGTTTTTAGTTTACAGAGGTAAAAACATAAGAAAAAGAGAAAATAATAGATTTGCCCAGCTAGAGGAGCAACTATAATGTACTCAATGAAAGATACTCATAGCTTACGTTATGCTTTCCATAGTAATAAAATATAACACTTACTGATTATTATATGCCAGGTACTATACTGAGCACATATGGTCATTATCTCATTTAATTCTTACAAGAATCTCTTCAGTATGGTTATTATTATCCCTATTGAGCTCTGAGAAGTTTGATAGCTTGTCCACGCTGTTTAAACCAGCAGAGCTAGCTCTCACATCAATGAAACACAAGCCTCTTCATTCTACTTTCAGTGGTATCTTGTGGGAAATCCTTTGAATACTGCACTCCAGTATATGCTGTTCTCTCCAGAAAATGTTCCTCCTTCAGAAAGTTTTGGTAATTGTTTATATTCTAGTTTCTCCCAATGTAGAAGTAGTAGTTCTACTTTGAAGGTGTATATTCTGGATTCAGGGAGGATGCTGATGAATATTTTATAGGAGATGTTCTTATGTCTTACTTTATCAAGCTTTGGTTGTTTTGAGATTTTCCCCTTTCTTTTGCATTCTCCAGAAATAGCTACAGTGTGACAAAAATGTATTAATTCTTGTCCTTGTAGGTTGTTCTTACTCTCTGGAAAATTGTATTCTTTAAAAAAACATCTCATGGAGAGAGGATAGGTTCTGAACAGTATTTAATCCTAAACCTGTTGCTGGAAGGTGTATCTGTTTAAAAATAGGTGAAACAGGTTACCCTGCTAAAGATTCCTTGGTTCCGAACTACCCCACATCTGCTTTTTACTTTTTTTTTTTAAACTGAATTTCTCATACCTGTCCTCATGAAAAATATCTCTGCACTCGGGTTGCTATGATTTTATTCACAGTTGGAACTTTACCAAAGAAATTTCCAATTCAGATTCTAATCCTATTACAAGGTGCAGGTGGAACAGCTGCAGTGGAGATACTTTAGAATCATTTGAATTTTTGGAATGTTGTAATTCCTTAAAATACACAGCCTTATTCCCAGCCCACTAATGTGCTCATCAAAGTTATATTATGTGTGAAACTGCTAAATTAAAAAAATATATACTAGCCGTTTAAAAGGAGCATTCTCTTCCCATCAACTTATTCTCTTCCCAGTACCACAGTACCCACTCAGAGGTCTTAGGTAGAAATCAGTTTCATTTGTAATGTATTTTGGTGCTTGGTGCAGTGTGTGTGTGTGTGTGTGTGTGTGTGTGTGTGTGTGTGTGTACATGTCCATATAAATACCTATAACAATAACAGAAACTATAAATATATTTACCAAAGAAAAAATTAAAACTAGAAGTATAAGATATTGTATTTTAGAAATCAGTGATTAGGAAATAGAGATGTCATGAATCTGAATAAAATATAGGAAAATACTATATTTATAGTTATAATTATTCTATCCTATCTATTTTGTCTTCCTAACTATGATCTTTTTTATAGATTTTCTTTCCTAGAGGTGGAGAGTAAAGTAGGCACTGATAATTTATTTAAGTTATCAAAACAAAGTCAAAGCTTAACATTTAAAAAAAATCATGTTCTTACTACATATTGCCAAACAGTTTGTGTCACCGAATACTTTCTAGTATGAGGAATTCCATGTTTTTCACTTGATGATATAAACAAAAGTTTATATTATATCTGCTAGATGCAGATTTTGCTTCTAATAAAGGTAAAATGTAGTAATATATTTATAGTAATATTCAAATTATGGATAAAATGGTTAAATCAAGTTTATGTATATGTCAGTACACAGTTAAGGACATAAAATTAATCATTGAATAATTTTGATCTACTTCTAAAAAAATCTATATTTATATTAATTTTATTAACTCATTCATTCCCCAGGCATTTCATGAGAACATACTGGTGCCAGGTATAATACTAGGTGGTGTGGTAAGAGTGAATAAATACACTCATTTTTATGAAAATATAAAGGAAACTGAATTCATCTTAAAATACTAATAGATGTATTTAGTGAGACCAAATTGCAATACATAATACCATTTCCTAAACTCAGGCAGAGTTATGTTTTTGTTTTGTTCTGTTTTGCTTAAGCAGATATTTTGGTTTTAACTTACGTACTTAATTTGAAGCTAAATCATCCTGATGAGGTATATAACTAACAATAATGCAGAACCGTCCTGCTGGTTTATGTCAGAGGCAGGCTCAGAAACCTGAGGTATGATTACACTCATGCAATGCTGTATCTATTCTGAACCTGTGACCTCATTTCCACCAAAATAGATCTCAATTCTGCAAAATCCCTGTGATTCAGTGACATCTGTTTAATCTACCATGCCACTCGAATATGAATATGTGCACATTTTTAAGCAGGTCAACAATTCCCTTTCTTGTTTTCCTTGCAGATTTAAGCTTCCTGTGTGTGATTAGTTATGTCAGATCACTAAGAATGTTCTATTTTGAAGTCTGCTAAATAGATGATCATTTGTGTATGAGCAAAATCTTGTTCAAAAAAGTCCTCACCTCAAAATAAAAAAAATTAAAAAGGATGGGGATGTAGCTTAGTGTAAAGGTCCTAGGTTCAATCCTTAATACTGTGGGCGAAAGAATGAAAAAAGCAAAGGGAGGGAGGAAGGGAGGAGAGGAGGAAAAAAAATCTTTTCTGTCTTAAATTTGTATAGTGGGAAGAGAAGAGGAAAGAAAAGAAAGAAAGAAAGAAAAGGAAAGAGAAAAATGCCTTATACTTTATTTAGACTTCTCCCAAATAGCTCTTTAACCAGTAATGGAAATGAGAGAGGACAGAGGAAATTTGCTTTCGGGCCCACTTGCTCTTAGCTATTGCATTATAAATCTGACTTGCAAAGTTAACAGCACAAAGTCACTTGATGAATGATACATTGAAACTTGGGGGTCACTAACCTTCTCCTTTAACTTAAATCAGTTTAAAACTTGGGTTTTCCTTTTTTTTCATTGCAAGTACTATTTAATAGTCATAGAACTATTTTTTTCTGCTAACCTTAAAAAAATTCATCATAGAGAGAAAATAAGATCCTATAGATTGAATATAATTCTTTAACAAGTAATATAAAACTTTGTTGTGCTACAAACACCAAGTCAATTTTCATGCTGGATTTAATGGTTTAAACAAATTTTTGGATATTTTTGTCTTTAACATTAAATATATTATATTATATATTCTGTTTCTCAAAATCTTGATTTTCTTCATTATATGTTAAAATTATCTCATCAGAGGACCTGTGTTTATTATGCTGTTGTCCAAGTATATAGTGTGTTAATGGGGTAGTACAACAGCACTTTTCAAACCTAAGTGAACAGATGAATAGTAGAATCACTTTTATGCAAAATACGGCTGGACCCTTTGAGTTAATTTTGCAAAAGTATCAGTAAGTCTTCAAGTTTATATCTGTTTGGTGGAAGAGTAGTAAACAAATGTGTAAAGTGATTTGTTGTAGTAATGATGATCTTTAAGAGTGTTATAGCATACACAGAAATATTAATAACTCAGGAAATATAACCCAGTGCAATTTGTAGTCATTGATTAAAAACTGGCATGAATAACCATCTATAAAGTACATATTTGGAGACAACTAGTATATTTCAATATGAATTGCATATTAAATAATGGTATACATTATTATTAGTTGAGTTAAATTGGAAAATAATATTACCCTATGGGAGAGAACATTCTTATTTTTTGTGATCAAAAAATAAAGTGTGTGTTTTAATTTTTAAAAGTTTATTTTCATAAAAACATATTGCTAGTAATCCCTCTCAAAATACTCCTTTCTTTAAACACAATTATCCCATCATTCTTGCCACTTTCTGAAGCAATTTTGGAAGTCCTCTTTCATGAGTGTGTTTACTTGTACTATTGTGGCTGCTTCAGTGTCCTGATTCAAATGATTCAACATGGTCATGTTTCATGGTTGTTTTGAATTGGGGAAGAGTCTGACATCACACAATGTCAGATCCAGTGAATAAGGTGGATGACGACACTGAAATGTTTTTATGAGTCTGCCTTTCTCTTGGATGGCCCTGGACAGTAATAGTCACAGTATTTTTGACCCTAACGACACCAAGAGGACTTCCTAAACTGCTTCAGAAAGTGGCAAGAATGATTTGGTAAGTGTGTTCAACATGAGGGAGAATATTTTGAGGGGGATTCATGGCAGCGTATCTTTTACTGTCATATATTTTTAAAATTTAAACATTCATCATAGTTTTCAATCACTGCTGGAAACTCATTCTAAGTTTATTGTACTTTCTTGTCTCTTGAAATGTGTAAAAGTAGAGTAAAATAAATGTAAAGATATTTGAA
>PVJO010012860.1:0-53867 GCA_004026905.1 Hystrix cristata | reverse complement strand
AGGGGGGAAGAGGGGGGAAAACCAAGATGTATCATGTACAGGTACAAAATAACCATGTTGATTATGATCATTATGTATGCAATGTACCAATACATGTTCTTGGTAAAAAATAATAAAAAAAATTAAAAAAAAAAGACCATAATTTTAAGTGAAATAAATCAGACACTCAAATTTAAATATTGCATTATTTCTCTTGTGTGAGAGAAACTCAAAGTACAACTAAGGAGCAAAAAGAGGATAGATATGAGGAAGTAAAAAGTTTTTTTCAAATGGCAAGGGGGATGAGAGATGGGGGAAGGGGAAGGGGAAGGGGAGGAAAGGAAGGGGGCTTTTAAAAAAAAAGGAAAAGTTGAAGGAAAAAATGGAAATAGAGATTTTGCAAATGGGAATGTATGATAGAAAGTTTGGAGCAAGGGGAGGGGAAAAGGTCAAAAAAAAAGAATTAAGATGTGTTGTGATCATAATGTACTGCAAACATGTACTAATAAAAAAATAAAGTCTGACAAATGCTGGTCTCGTAAAGTGAGTATGAAAGTGGTCCTTTCCCTTCAATTTTTTTGGAATTGTTCAGAAGGATTTGTGTTAATTATTCTTTACATTTTTGGGGGAATTAACAGTGAAGTCACCAGGTCCTGATATTTTCTTCATTGGAATTTTTTTATTACTGATTCAATGCCCTTATACTTTGTTATCTTTATACTTTGTTCACATTTTCTATTTTTATGATTTAGTTTCATAGGTTGCATGCTTGTAGGTATCTATCAATTTCTTCTGGGATATATAATTGTTCATAGTAGTTTTATGATCATTTGTATTTCTGTTTTATCATTTATAATGTCTCTTTTTATTTCCACTTTAATCTACATTGGTCTTTCCTTTTTTACCTTAATCTAGATAAAGCCTTATCAGTTTTGCTTATCTTTCCAAAAACAAACTCTTAGTTTCATTGATCTTTTTGATTTATTTTCTTGTTACCGTTTTGTTTATTTCTGCTAAATGTGGACTTAGTTAATTCTTTTTCTAGTTTCTTAAGGTATATACTTAGGTTGTTTGATATCTTTGTTTCATTTTAATGTTGAAATTTTATTGCCATAATCTCCCCTCTTCAAACTGCTTTATGCTGCATCTCATTTTCGTATGTTGTGTTCCCATTTTCGTTTATTTTGAAATATTTTATTTCCTTTTTGATTTCTTATTCTGTTCATTGGATGTTCAGGAATGGGCTGTTTAATTTTCACATGTTTATAAGTTTTTCACTTTTCTTCCTGTTATCGATTTGTAGTTTCATACCGTTACGACTGGAAAAGATACTTGATATTATGTTAATCTTAAATTTGTTGAGAATAGTTTTGTGCTATAATGTATGATATATTCTTTAGAATGTACCATGTAAGTATGAGAAGACTATGTATTCTGCTATTGTTGAATGAAATGTTCTGTATATATCTATTAGTTCCATTTGGTATAAGGTGTAATTCAGGTCCACTATTTTCTTGTTAATTTTTTTCTTTTTTTTCTTTTTGACTTTTATTAGTATATGTTTGCAGTATATAATGGTTACATTCACTGTAGGGAATTGGTACATGTACATAACACATTTGAATTCTTTTTTTCCTTTCCTTCCACCCCCTTTTATTTTTCCAGGATAAGATTCATTTGTTTATCTTATAAGATCTTATGAAGTTAATTATCATATACACAGATCTAAAACCAGACCAGTATACTAAAAAATATATAAAACATACAAGACAGTTGTACTAAGTTAAGGTACACATTTAGATATATTGCCCACACTGAATTGCAATACCTTTAAAATAATTTTATATTTTATAATTTTATAATTGATTTTATATGTAGATGATGTATCCATTTTTGAAAGTGCAGTATTGAATATCTCCTACTATTATTATGGTCTGTCAATGTCTGCCTTCGGATTTGTTAATATTTGCTTTACATATTTGCATACTGTGGTATTGGGTGCATATATGTTTATAATTGTCATATGCTTTTGATTAGTTGAGCCCTTTATTATTATAGAGTGACCTTCTTTGTCTCTTACACAGTCTTTGACTTAAAGTGTATTTTTTCATGCATGTAGTTTCCATGTTCTCTTTTGGGTTTCATATATGCAGAGTATCTTTCGATACCTCTTCATTTTTGGGCTATGTTTTTCTTTTTTCTCAATTTTTTATTGATGCATTTTTGTAATACATAATAAATACATTAATCATAGTGGGGTTTGTACACATACATATTGCATTTTGGTCCATTTTACTTCTCCTTCCCTCCTCCCCTCCTATCTCCCTGTATCCCCAAACCCCCTTCCCATCCTTTCAAAAGGACCTACTCCAATTCATTGATTATTTGTATATTTTTGTTTTGATTTCATTAATTTCCACTCTTGATCTTTATAATTTTTTCTTACTACCAGTTTTAGATTTGGATTGTTATTGTCTTTCTAGGACCTTGAGATGCATCATTAGGTAGCTTATTTGAGATCACTCTATTCTTGTTATGTGCACATTTACACATAAATTTCCCTTTTAGAAATGCTTTCATTAAGTTCCCGAGATTTTGTTATGTTGTACTTCCATTGTCATTTGATTCCAGGAACTCTTTTATTTTTATGTTTTTCTTAAAACTAAAATGAGTCTCTCATAGGCAACGTATAGTTGGGGCTTGGGTTTTTTTGTTTGTTTGTTTGTTTGTTTTTGTTTTTTTTAATGCATTCAGTCACTCTGTCTTTTTACTGGAGAATTTAGTCCATGTACATTTAAAATAAATTTAAAATAATCATTGATAGGTAAAAATTCCTATCGCCATATTATTAATTTCTTTGTTATTTTCTTCCCTTGCTCTCTTCTTTGTGATATGATCATTTTAAGTAGTACTATCCTTTGAGACTTTCTCTTTATATATATTGCGTATCTGCCATAGGTTTTGTTTTAGGGTTATCATGGGGATTACATTATACATCATACAGTTTTATCAGTCTATTTTAAGCTGAAAGCAACTTAACTTCACTCACATGCAAAACTATTCTATTTTAATAACCCTCCTGCATTTTTAAACATCTCCTGGTCAATCAGCTATGCTGATCTCAGATTCTTTACAGGACAAGAAAGCGACAGGCCTTTTGGGAAGCGTCCTAACAGCAGAGTGCTTAGCACTGATTCACTTCATTCTCACTTCTCCAAATGAAGAAGTGATAGATTTATGGGTCTTTTTTGAAATTCATCTGTGCCACCTTAGGGTATGAATGATGTGCATAGAGTAAAATGTTCTTCTTACTCTTTCTAATATGTGTGTTCTCTGATTTTTTGCTTCAACTGTGTGCTAGAAAGTATCTGTTTGACTTTTGGCCTTCTACAAAAAATATTCCTTTCCACGATTGGTTGTCAAAATTAATGCATGGCGTGGAGATGATGGTAGAAAACTCATCTCCCATCATCTTGCTAGGAGTCATATCTAGCACAGCTTTAAACACCATCCTTGATTTTATTCAAACATATTTACTCCAATCTTATCTTCAATTATTGCTTAAACATCTATCCAATATTACCATCTGACCCAACCACCAACGAACCACTTGGCACTCCCAATTTATTCTTTGTTGCTACAAATATTTCTTCCCCTATCACAGATCTCCTAAACTCTTTCTCCACCATGTTTTATTTTACTTGACTGCTCCACTTGGTTAATATTTTCACCCTCTCCTTAACTCCTATAATTCTTGGCATCAGTTTCACAAAGAAAATAATTAATCATCACAACTAGTTTGAAACACTTTCTCATTCTACAAGTTATTTTTTCCAGATTCATTACTCAGTGGTGAAGTCTTTGTGTTCTCTCTCTCTCTCTCTCTCTCTCTCTCTCTCTCTCTCTCTCTCTCTCTCTCTCTCTGTCTCTCTCTCTCTCTCTTTCCAAGGGACTATATGCTCTTTTCTCAAACTATGAAGGTAGAGGCAGACTCACATCTTTTGGCATGCTCCACAGTCGTAACAATGCAAAGTACACAACAGATTCTAAAATTGTACCGATGTTATTCTGCCAAATAACTGTCGATGGGCCCTTTCCTCTCTATTCTTAGTTCAGCCCTCCTCACTCTGTTGGGAATCACTGCAACAGCCTCTATAGTCATTTCCAATGAGTTGTTCTGGCTTTCTTAAGCGCAAATAAGATTCCATTCATTCCTCACTGGAAATAAACCCACCAATGGCTTCACATCCCCTAAAGAAAAGTCCAAGGCCTTTGCAATGGCATTAAAAAAAAAAGTAGAGCTTTTAAAAGGCTGGGACCATTCTTCCATTCTTGCCTCTGACTCCCCCACTTAGTGTCTGACACATAATAGGTTCTCAGTAAATATTTGATGACTGAATGAATATGTAAATGAGTTGGAAAATCACATAATGTGAGAAATAGAAGAAACTTGAGAGATTGCAGGTTTTGGAGATGTAATTCCATCTTATTTATTTACAGATTAGAAAAATGAAGTTCAAAGCATATAACTCTAAGTCAATGTTTATTTCAACATCATACTGCAACATACTGTGTTACATATAAAAATGGGTCTTTTAAAATGGAATAAGAGGCTCAGACTCTGAACAATTTTGAGTATAGAAAGCATGAAGAACCAGTAATAGAATCCATTGGTTTTGGATAATTCTAGAAAATGTTACAACTTGGCAGAGAACAATGTGAAAAAACAGAGGTATTTACACTCTTTGTTTTAAAGCATTGCAAATGCCCAGAAATATTTTTCCCCAAATATACTTACAGAATGTAATGAAAGAGAAAACAACCGTATAAAAAAGAACCACTAACGACTAAAAAATTATGGCTGCAAGAGGCTTAAACCTGCATAGGTTTTCTAGAATGCCCAACTTTGTGAAAACACCACTCCAAAGAGAATAGTAACTTTGCCCTTTGCTTCTCAATCAAGACGTATCTATTCTATTGTGAAAGGTTCTTCAGATTCTTTCCTTTCTAGAAAAATCAGGGGTATATAGAGAAAGTAACCTATATATTTTAAGGTGATCAGGAGGTAATAATCACTTTGGAGGAAAGGGATATTATTTACTACCCAGAGACACTAACCCTTGGTGGCCACCTCACCTTTCTACTTAGGGATACCACACAATCCCTGTTTGTCCCTTGAAATCGTGACCATGAAGACATTTTTCAAACTGGAAGAAATTGGTGATTTAACAATTTAGAAAGATATACAGTACATATTTGGGAAAGGGGGAATCCCTGATCATCAGAGGACATGATGCCAAAAACACTTAAATGTTTCTCTGTGTCCTCAAACTCATTTTTATGGTATCAAAATATAGTGGTTTATAAAAGAAGTATAGAAAAAGATTCTATTTACAATACCCTTTCAGCTTATTTTCCATCAAAAAATAAAGGGTTCCTGTTTCAACACCAACAGAATTTATGACAACACTCTGTTTTGTTCTGAAAAAACATGTGTCATAAAGTGGTTGCACAGAAGCAATCACTTTCGAGCTTTTGTATTTATGAACAGAATTCGGGGCTGAGATAACTGTAGCTTACAAATATGTTATGCCTATAAATATTGAATAATGTGCATTAAACTATTTTATAGTCAAAAGTAGGCATATATTGGGAAGTCAACATAAGTGATGAATTCTTCAAACAATGAAAGAAACAGATGAAGTGCTTAGGCTTTTTTTCTCCCGGAATCTGGGCTGAGGCACTTGTCACATCCAATCTATTCTTTATAATCTCTCATATCCCTGACTTTCCCTCCCTGATAAATCTCTGAAGCATCAGCTTCTCCTACAGGACCAGCCCTGGGTTTTCAAGTGACTCTTAGAAGCATCAATTCTGGGTCATATGATTCAGCCAGACTGGCTTGGAGAAGTGTGTGTGTGATCTAGATACAGGGCTATGAGAAGCTCAATAGTTGGGAGATGAAATCTCAGGTGGAATTGGCAACGGACTCTAGATCTCTAGGCTCTTTGTGTTTTTAAGTAAACTGAGATCCAAGGCTCTAACAAAATCTGTGAATTCAGCAAGAGCCAGAGAACAGGAAATTCTCCAGTTCGCAGCCATTTTAGTTCCCAGTACCTCCAGGGAGTAAGTAGGCCAGAGGTACTTTGATCTTTGCCATAGACCTAGTGACACTGAAAGATAACAAACCATATATGATCAACATTCTTTTCTAGTAGGGTGAGGAAGAAAGCAGAAGGGTATCAGAACATGAAAAACAAGTATTGTTGACTTCACATATGGATGCTGCAAGATGTTGTTTTGAGTTATTTACTAGTAGAACTTTTAAAGACTGACGCCACGGCTTATTTGCTCTTGTGCCTGGTATCCCAATCCTTCCTCCTACCTAGTGTAGTGTCTGAAACTTGGTAGACCGTCAGTAAATATTTCCAGACAAACAAAAGCTGAAGATTTATAGAATTGGGTAGGAGATTAGAAATGCAGCAAGTGTTTAATATTCTGTCCAGCCCTGGAAAACATAGCTAGGTCATAGCATTAACTTGTTATATTTTCCCAAACTGAAAGACCACCAGTGATTTGAGACCTTAAAAGCATGTTCTAGTAACTAATACTTGAATCAGACTATAGAAACTGTGCAATTCTTCCTAAACGTATCAGCAATTTAACTACTTTCTGTTGTTTTTTCTTTCATCATTTTAATAGCTTTATTTGTGTAGAACTGACATACCACAACAGCACATTTTTAAAGTGTGCAAAAATATATACTATATAGTAAAGAATATGTACTAAATACATATATTTATATAAGATATAATATATACATGCATATTCTCTATGAAAGTGCCAAAAAAATAAAGATAGTGAAGAAAAATGTCCAGCACTCTAAAAGTTTCATCTTGCTCCTTTGTAATCCCTCCTTCCTACTCTCCCCTGAATACAATGATTGATCTGCTTTCTGACAGCATAGATTAATTTACATTTTCTGAAGTTTCATACAAATTAAAAATTCAATTCAAATGGAATTAAACTGCATTCTTTTGGAGTCTTCTTTTATGAAGCATAATTATTCATAAATTTGAATGTGTGTACTCATTATCAATAGTTTACTCAATATCAGTAATTACTCATTTTTATTGCAATGTAGTACTCCATTGGATGGGTATTCCAGGTCTTGTTTTTCCACTCACCCGGTGAGAGACACTTGGAATGTGTCTAGTATTTGACTATTACCAAAAATGGTGTTATAGACATTTTCATATGCAAATCTTCTCAAGAATATAGGCTTTTATTTTTATTGGTAAGTACTGAGGAGGGAAATGTTCAGATCATAAGGTATATGTACGATTAATGTTTTAAAAATGGGCTTAGGATTTGGCTTGGGAGTAAAGTATTTGCCTAGCATGTGCAAAGCTGTGGGTTCTATCCCCAACACTGGAAAAGGAAAAAACATGAAGAAAGAAAAGAAGAGAAAAAAGAGAAGAGAAAAGAAAAGGAAAGGAAAAATTCAAAAGTTTTCCAAATTGTATTCCAGATGGGTTGGAACATTTTACATTTCCATAAGAGTATACGAGGGCTCCATTTCCTCCATAGCCTAGCAAAAAATTGTGTAGTCCTTTTTTTTTTTAAATAGAATCTTGTGTTGCTTAATGATTTGGATACATTCTAGACACTTCCATTAAGCAATTTCATCATTCTGTAAACATCACAGAGTGTACTTACACAAGGTAGGATGGCTACATCATCACTAGGTGATTTAATTTTATGGAACCACTGTTGTAAAAGGGACCCTTTATTGACTCAAATATTTTTATGTGGCATATGACCACAGGTTCAATCTCTATTAAATTTCACATTTTGGTCATCTATTATTGTGATGGTTTGGGGGCGCAGTTTGGTTTTTATTTTTGTTTTGTTTTGTTTTTGAGACAAGGTCTTGCTATGTAGTCCAGGCTGGCCTTGAACTCACCTATGTAGTCCAGCCTGGCCTCAAACGCATGGAGATTCTCTTGCCTCTGCCACCTGAGTGCTGGGATCACAGGTGTGCACCTCCATGGGCAGTTTGTTATGGTTTAGATATAAAATGTCCCCCAAAAGTCTCATATGTTCAGAGGTAGACTTATATAGGAAGATGATTGGCTCATTCAGGTACTAGCCTTATCAGTGGATTAATCCATTGATAAGTTTATAACTAAATGTGCTGTTAGGAGGTGGGGCCTGTTTAGATGAGGTAGTAACTGGGAAGGTATATGCTTGTCCCCAGACCATGTCTCTCTGCTTTCTGAATGCCATGGCTTAAGCAGCTTTCCTTACCTTGCCCTTCTGCCATGCCATTTTTGCCTTGAAGCCAGCTTACCATAGACTGAACACACTGAAACTGTGAGCTAAATTAAACCTCCCCTCCTTTAAATTGTGGGTGTCAGAAAATTTTCCAACAATGGAAAATTTTCTAATATGTTTGAATTTTTTTATTTCATTGACTTGTTTCTCTGAATTTCCTTAAAATTTTCTGTGCTTTCTTCAAAAAATTATTGTGATTTAGTTGTCAAGCAGTTCATAAAACTCCATTTCTTTAGAGTTGATTTCTGGTGCATTATTTGATTCCTTTGGTGGTGCATTTCCCTGATTGTGTTTTAACTTTGTGGCATATGTTGGTGTCTGCATATCTGAATAGATAAGGACTTACTCTAATCATTGAGGACTGCCTTTGTCTGGGAAATACCCTTACCAGTTAGTACATCTAGAGATTCTGGGCAGGCCACCTGGTGTGGTCCACAAGAACATTTGCTGCTAGAGTCCTTGAGTGGGTGGCCTGTTTCCTGAGTGAGTGAGTGAGTGAATAGATTTGGTGCCTGACTCAATGGAGTTGGGCCTCAAGGCTGGATCTTCTGAGGCCTAGAACCTCAGTCTACAGGGTCTGAGCTAGCATGCACAGGCCCAGATCCTCAGTCTTCAGGGTCATATCTGGATTCTGGGTCCATATGGGCTGACGTGGAACCTGTTCTTATAGAGGTGGTCTTGGAGCCTCAGTCTTTTAGGGTACTCAGGTTTACTGGGGTGAGGCTTGACACTGGGTCTGTTGGAATAGACCTGTATTCTGGGTTCACTGAGTGTTTGGCCAGTGGAAATGTCCTGGAATCTTGTGGTGGGCCAGGCATAAAGCCTGGGCCCATAGGGGGCCAGTTTGGAGTATGGGATCTCCGGTGCTAACCTGGTCTCTGGAAACATGTGGGCTGGGTTGGAGCCTGGGACCATGGGAACCAGCCTAAGTGCTGTGGCTGCAGGAACTGGCTAGGTTCTGGAGTCTACAGCAGCCTTGGACTCAAGGCACCATCTTTAAACAGAGCTAGCCAGGAGCCTATGTTTGCGGGTGGCATCTTGGCAGTAGAGGTGAAGGTCTGAAATCTGGGGCTCTGTGGGATGACTTGTCTCTATGCTAGGTAGAACTTGGGATTGACTTAGAGCCTGGAATCACAGGGGCAGCCAACAGACTGCATCCACAAGTGCCAAGAGGATTACTAAGGCTGTGAGGGCCAGCCTGCTGCTGGGACACAGCTAAGCCTCGGACTGTGGGAGTGGGCCAAATGCTGTGGGTAGTCTAGAATTTTGGACCACTGGACTATGATTGTCTCTGAGATAGGCCTAGAGCTCAAGTCTGTGGGGACTGACCTCATGCTGAGGTGGGCCTGAGTGTATGTAAGCTGATCCGATACCACGGTGGTCTGGGACCTTGGATGAGACTGGAGCCTATGTTTCCAGGGACCAACCTAGAGGCTAGGCCTCTGGATACTGTCCTGATGACTAGGGCTACAGATTTCAGCCTGGTACTGTGGAATACCTGAAGCCCAGGACCACTGGGGCTAGTCTGGATCCTGAGGCCTCTGAGATGGTCCTCGAAGTGGGACATGTCCAGAGACTGAGTCCTCAGGGAAGGCTTGGATACAGGGTTTGTAAAATTCAGCCTGGTGCCAGGGCAGGTCTGGTGTTAGAGTTCAAGACAAAGTCCAGTGCTGACTTCTCTTTCTTTACTTCAAGTGGAATATCTTTCTCTAGAGTAGGTAGCCTAGTGTTAGAGGAGGTATGACATGGGTACATGGAAGAATAAAACAGTCCTTCCTACCCTCTTCAATGTTTGTGTTCTTTTTCTGTGCCGGAATCTGCTACTGAAATCTTTCACCTGGCTTCCTAGCTGTTATGAGGGCATTTTTATGCATGGATAGTTGTTCAAATTGGTGTTTCTGGAAGGGGGTGACCAACTGAAAGTCCTATTTGCAATCTTTCTGATGCTCAGACCTCTAGTTTGTTTATAAACTTTAACCACCCTAGTATTTATAGAGGTATCTCATGTGATTTCTATTTCCATAACAACTATTATGAGCATCTTTAATGTGCTTATATGCTACCACCTATCTTCTTTGGTGACATATTTTTTCAGATTTTTGCTGATTTTTAACTGAGGTTTTCTTGTGTGTGTGTGCTGGGGATCGAACTCAGGGCCTTGTGCTTGCAAGGCAAGCACTCTAACCTCTGAGCTAAATCCCCAGCCTGAGTTATTTTCTTAATGTTGTGTTTCAAATGTTCTTTAGATGTTCTAGATACATGTTCTTTTTTCAGATGTTATGGCTTAGATGGGGTCTGTTTCCCAAAGGTCTACCTGCTAGAAGCTTTTCCCCACTGTGGCAGTGTTGAGGTGGTGGAAGCTTTTAGTAAAAAGCAGTTAGGTCACTGGGTCTCCACTTTCATGAATGGATTAATGCTGATCTCAGAAGGAGTGGGCTGGATCTTATATAATGATAGCTCCCATGAGATCAAGCTATTATAAAGCAAAGCCAGCACATGTGCTCCCGCATGCAAAGGTTCCCATTCTGTTTCTGTTTCTTTCCAGTGCCACAGTCCTTTCAGTCACCAGGTCTGTGAGCCAAATAAAACCTTTTTAAATAAGGTGTCCAACCTCAGATAGTTTCTTATAGCAACATAAAATAGATTAAGATATCAGATATATACACTATAAAAATTTCTCCCAGCTGATAGTTTGTCTTTTTATTCTCTTAATGGTGTCTAAGTTTTCAATTTGTATGAAGTCCATTGTATCAAGTTATTCTTTTCTGACTTATGATTTTGGTGTCATATCTAAGAAATATTTGCATAACCCAAGAACACAATAATATCCCATGTTGATTTCTAAATTTAGATTTTACATTTAGGTCTATGAAGGATTTTGACTTAACTTTGTATGCAATGCAAGATATGGCTCAAAGTTCATATCTTCACATTTAGATATCCAGTTGTTTTAACGCCATTTATTTAAAAGACCATCTCCAAAAAATCATCTTTAAATCTTTGTAAAACAATCAATTTTACATATATGTATGTGTCTATTTATGGATTCTTTATTCTGTAACATTAATTTGTTGTGCATTTTATTCTTTCTGGTACTAGGGATTGAACCCAGGGCCATCACACTTAGCTACATTCAGAGCCCTTTTTAAATTTAACTTAATTTTTTTTTTCAGACAGGTCCTTGCTAATTTACTAAGATGCCCAGGGTGGGCTCAAGCTTGCAATTCTCCTCCTTCCTCAACTTTCTAGAGTGCCAGGATTACAGGCATGTGCTATGACATCGCACTTGTTATCCATCTTTGTAGCAATTCCACACTGCTGTCTTGATTATAGTAACTTTATAATAAATCTTCGATAAGGTGCTGCTAGTCCCTCAACTTTATTTCTCTTTTTAAAAATTCCTTTAGCTATTCTAAGTCCTTTTCCTTTTCATATGAACTTTAGAATTCACACATCACTTCCTACATAAAAGACTTCTGAGAATTTGTTTGGAAGTGCATTGAATCTACAGATCAATTTGAGGAGGATCAACATCTTAATGTCCTGTCTTCTGACCTTGTGAACAAAGTGTATCTCTTCATTTATCTAGGTCTTTAATTTCTCTCAGCAATGTTTTGTGGCATCAAGAGTAAATGTCTGGTGTATCTTTCATCAGCTTTATTACAAAGTTCCTAATATTTTATTGTGATTGTATTTTTTACACTTAATTTCACAATTCACCATTGCTAACATAAAAATACAGATGGTCTTTAAACATCATTGACCTTAAGTTTTGCAACCTGGATAAACACATTTATGGATTAATATCTTTTGTATGAGGTGTATATTCCTTAGGATTTTCTATATATATGATCATGTAACATGTGAATGAAAACAAAGTTAATTGTTTTATTTCAACCTATATAACTTTTATATCTTTTTTTTATTTTTACCAAGAACATGTATTGGTACATTGTGTACATAATGATCATAATCAACATGGTTATTTTGTACCTGTACATGGTACATCTTGGTTTTCTCCCCTCTTCTCCCCTTCCCCTCCCCTCCCTTCCATTCACCCACCCCTCCCTATTTGCAACAAGTGTTGCTACACTTTACCATTTTTATTCTTTTCTTTTCCAATTGCACTGGCCAGAATCTCCTTTTAATGTTAAATGATGGTGGTGAGAGCAACCTTCCATGTATTATTCCTTATCTTAGGGAAAAATATCTCTTTTACTATTCAGTATGGGAGTAGGTGTAGATTTTTATAGAAACCATTTATCAAGTTGGAGAAGTTCTATTTTTCCTAGCTTGAGCATTTTAATCGTGAATGTATGTTAGATTTCGTCAAATGCTTTCTGTGTCTCTTGACTGTCCTGTGAGTTTCATGGTGCATTAAATTGATTGGTTTTGGTATATAGACACAACCTTGCATTGCTGAGATAGATCCCACTTATCATGGTGCATAATTATTTTTATATGCTACTGGCTTTGATTTGCTAGTATTTAGTTAAGGATGTTTGCACTTGTATTCATAAGGAATACTAATTTGTAGTTTTCTTGTGATGTCTTTGTCTGGTTTTTGGTTCAAGATAACACTGGAGATTTAGAATAGGTTGAAAAGTGTTCCTACTTGTTTTACATCTTGGAAGAGTTTGTGAAGAGTTATATTTCATTCTTCTTTGAATATTTAATAGAATTCACCAGTATAGATATTAAAGACTGAAGTTTTCTTTCTAGAAAATAATGTATCTTTGATATCGCTTAATACCTGCATAATCTTTAGTGATGCCATTTTCCCACTCCTGATATTTTCCCTTTCTTTTTTTTTCTTTTTTCTTAATCAAACAGGCTAGTGGTTTCTCAGATGTATTGATCTTATCAAATAGTCAGCTTTTAGTTTTATTAATTTTTTTCATTTTTGTTTTCTATTCCATTGATTTTCACCTTGCAATTTCTGATTTTCTTTCTTCTGCTTATTTTGCCTTTTTTTTAGAAGAATAATCCATGGTGTTTTATTTGGCAAAGACTTGCTTCTTTCATAATATAAGCATTTAGTCCTGGAAATTTTATTATAAGTTCTGCATTAGTGGCATTCCACAGATTCAAGCCATTCTCATATCACATCACTCTGACACTTACTTTTTTTCCTCTCTCTCATGTTTAAGGCTCCTTGAAATTACATTGGGCCCACATGGATATTCCAGGATAATGCCCTTATGTTAATGTTAACTTTAATTACATCTGGTACTTTAAAATTCCACCTTGCCATGTAAAGTAGCATATTCACAGGGTCCAAGTAATATGAAGAAACACATCTTTAAGAGGTGATTATTCTGCTACCATAAGGTCTAAAAGAAATTAAGCTGGAAAGACAACCAATACACCAGAAAATCACATCAAGGTCCTTCATGAATTGTAGATATTTCTTCATGACTTACCCCACCTGTCCAAGGATCCATTCTGGATCCTTTACCTCTACACACTGTGAGGTAACTCAATACCTCACATAATTTCTACTGTCCCTCAGTGTACCCACACAAGTTCTCTGACATCCATCGGGTGTCCTATAATTCAATTCTATTTTAGCACTAACTACATGGAATTTGCATGAACCCCACAATTTAAAGGTAAAGCTATTTTATTCTGACATTAACTACTTAGTGTCAGCATAGACCTTCAAAACTTAAGGGCTCAGTACCACAAAACAGTCTCCACTTCAGATGCTAGCCACAAATGCAAGCATCCCCAAGCTACCTGTTTTTTTGTTTGTTTGTTTTTGGTGCTGGGGATCGAACTCAGGGCCTTCTGCTTGCAAGGCAAGCACTCTAACCACTGAGCTAAATCCCCAGCCCCCCAAGCTACTTGTACTTCTGTCTGATGAATTACAAATTCAAGGGTTCTCATAATCCCCCTTCAAGTTAAATAATTAACTACAGAATGCTGTGTTTATAATTACTATTTTATTATAGACAAGACAAATGAACAACCATATGAAAAGATACATAAGGTAGTCTTGAGGAAGACAATGACACAGAAATTCCATGCTTCCTCCTTGTGGAATTCAGGGATGTCACCCTCCCAGCACATTGATGAGTTCACCAACCTTGAAGTCCTCTGAGCCTCATCCGTCTAGGACAGTGGTGGTGAACCTATGCCATGCATGCTGCAGTGGGCTCTTTGTGTATCATTGAAAGCTCCAAAAGATTCGCCATCACTGGTCTAGGATTTTTATATGAAGTTTCTTTATGTAAGGTTGACTAAATCATTAGCCGCATGATTGTACTCAATATCTCCCCTCTCTCCTTTGAAGATCTCCTTTTGGCTCCTGTCTTCTAAGTATGTAGCTGGTTTTCCTGGTAAACAACTCCTATCCTGAAACTATCTATCCAAACACTTTATGGGCTACCTAATTAGCATAACAAAGACAGTCTATCACTCAGGGAATTCCAATCCTAAATACTTTCTGTTCTAATGACAGCAGATTTCATTTCTCTTGTAGTCACTAAGATAGAGTCGCATAAAACATCCAAGTTCAATGTATATAGAGTTAGATAAAATATCTGCCCAAAGTTCTTTCTTGATGTCTTTGGGCTGTAGTTAGTATTCAAATATATATTTTGGAAAAGAAAGGAAAAAGAAGGAAGGATGATGAAATGGAAGAAAGAAGGAAGGAAAGAAGGAAGGAAGAAAGGAAGAAAGGAAGGAGGGAAGAAAGGAAGGAATGAAGGAATGAGGGAAGGAAGGAAGGAAAGAAGGAAAGATCTAAATCTAGTACAGAAAAAGATACATGAGAAAATTATTTTAACACAATCTGGGACACCAGGGAAATCTTCATGGAGGATAGATTAAACCTAGAAGGATGTGTGTGAGTCAAATTAAGCAAAGTAGAAATAGGTTTCAGGCAGAGGACTTACCTGAAGTAAAAATATGATAAAATAAAACAGTAGGCTTCCTTGGTGTGGTGGGCTGACTGTCAGTTTGAGCAGGAACGCCGAGCTGGACTGAGTTGGTGTGGTTTTAGCTGTAGAAGATCCACTTGAGGATTGTTGCTGATACAACATAAAGGAGAATGGGAGCAGAAGATAGCAGCTGGCTGTTTCCTCAGGAGAAGCTCTGTTGCGGCTGGGTCGCCTGAAGTGAACTCAGCTGTTTCCATTACAGAAGGAGCTCTGTGCCTTGCTGTCCTCAGGGATGGTTGCTGTTTGCTTCAGGTGTGCTCTGGTCTTCATCTCTGCTGTGAACATCCTATCCTGGTTCCAATAGAGATTCCTTCAGGCTTTTAGTGCAGACACAACATACATGGGACAGTGCCATGGACTCCCAGCCCTTGATTGGATCTTTCGGGTCTCCAGTGCATACATAGACATTCAGCACTCTTCCTGCATTTGGCCTATGGGTGAATGTTGTAACTTATAAATGTCCTGTATTAAATCTGCTCTCTTGCAAACCATTGGCTCTAGAAAGGTAATTAATACACTTGGTGTCAACCACTTTTTCTTATCCCTTCTTTCTAGTTCTTTTCCTATGGTTTCTATCCCCTTTCCATTTAGTTCCCTTCTGATTGGGCTATTGTGTAGTCTCTCAGAGAGCTCACTATTGCAAGCCTCCTTGACCTTCTGTCTCACTTGCCTTCACAATTTTGCATAGGTCATTAAGAATCTTCCTGGGGGGCACATTATTCTCCTGCTCAGGTACTCAGTCACCTGTCCTAGAAAGTCCAAACTTGTTATGAGTCAAAGCCAAATCCTCCTTACTGAACTTCCTTCCATTCTTGCTACTGTTTTGAGCTGTTTGTTCCAGCTAAGTATTCTAGTTTCCTCAGTGATTAAATAATGACTTGCTCACTTCTGTCTCCGAACTGCTTCATGTGCCAGGAATCCCTCTCTCTTCCTCCTCCTCCGTAAACACAGTACTGGCAGGAGGTCAAACTATGGCTGAAAGAGGGAACTCATGCAGCCTGGCTCTCATGAGGTTAGACTCAAGGTGGTGAGGCTGCCCGAGAAAATGTTGGTTGTAAACTTTGTCTTTAGAAGTCCCACTGGCCCCGCTGTCTTCTATATTTTTCCTCTTAAATTCTGCACCTTTAATTCATTACTCACCATCGTGTCCCTTCGCCTTGGCAAGAAGAGGGAAATCAACAATTGTATTTTTATTGCAGTATTAGGGACTGAATCTGCTATAGTTCTTGGGAGGATGTTGGGGGTTGCAGAGGATCTCTGCCACTTACTGGCTATGTGAACTTAGACAAAGGCCTAGGCTGTTCTGTGCCTCACTTTTCTTATCTGTAAGATGGGGGAAACTAAGGGTTTCTCTATTACTATTAGCAATCATTATTATTATCTGTCAATCCCCTATGGGGCAGTCCTGCCTGGTAGTTAACTATCTTGTGCTCTAGTGCCTGCCATGATGGGGGCACTATGCCTCCTAGGGTAGTCCATTTATTTTGCAATTAAAATGGTGTATCAGGACAAAGGGGCAGTGTTACCTTCCAGCTCCAGGTTTTTCTCTCAACTCAGAAAGAATTACAAGGCAGAGAGTCAATAGAGAAATGAGCAAAAGCATTTATTGTAGAATAAGAGCAGAAAGCTCCTAATACTGGGAGGGGACACAAGAGGGTTACCATGGGACTTTCTGGCTAGGGGTTTTTATACACCAAAATGACTATGTCTCACATCACTCTGGGCCAAGTTGAGGTTGACCTATGGGGTTACAAGCAGGAAAGTTTGACTAGACGTGGGCCTATAGGAACTCAAGATATGTAGCAAGCATACTTTTGTGAGCACCATTCATTCTAACTTTTCTAAAATTAGCAGAACAAAGGCACTCTTTAGAGGGGTATGAATGGAGGCTTGGTGGTACTAATTTTCTATTATCTTGTTTTTATCACCTTTCTGGACAGGAGGTTCTCACTAGTTTAATATGGGACCCTTGTTATTGGGCCACTGGAGCCCTCCCCTGGGCAACTGGCTTCTCACTCTGGGCCTGGCTTTTCATTAGCCCTCAGTCCTAGGCTTCAGAATATCTCATCCTTCAATAGGTCATCTCGACTCCCTCTAGGCTTAGCTTTTCCCTGGCTGCCTGACTTACCTGCTGAACTTTCTCTACCTAGAACACTCCTCTCCCCTCATGGGCCAGTGTAACTCTTGAAAGTCTTCTCACCTTCCCACAGGACCCTGCTTGTCCTCAACATTTTCTAATACACAGTTTTACTGGAGCTGATTGTTTAAATTATTGTTGTGTGCCTCTTTTCAGGGAAATGATACATAAGTCTTAAGAAAACAAAACCTAAGCCCAATCATGCATGAGTATGCTCATGATTGATCGTCCCCAGGTCATCCACCATTTCCCTGTTCCAGGCAGTATTTGCAGGAAAGAAATAAGTCTTTCTTGGGTTTCTAGTGTGAAGTGAGTCTACTGTGGGTTTTGTGAGGTTGGTTTATTTGGTTTGATACCAATGTTCACATAATTGTGCTTATTATAAGCCAGGCACTTTTCTAATCACTTTACTTATATTAAATAAATTACATAACAACCTTAAGAGGAAGGTACAGTCACCTTTCTGTATCCACAGGTTCTACATCCATATACTGAACTAATCAACCTACATCCCTACATTGAACTAACCAACCATGAATTGAAAATATTCAGAAAAATAATTTGAATCTGTATTGAATTTGTTTTTTTTTAATTTTATATTAGTGGTACATTTTAGATATACATAATGATAAAATTCATCATGGGGAATTTGTACCTGTACATGATATATCTTGCTGCTTCTTTTTTTCCCATTCCTCTCCCTGTCCTTCAACCCCTTCTCCCCTCCTTATTTACAAAAGTTTTGTTTCCATTTTTTCCTTCTATTCTCTTTTTTAAAATAGATTTTTATTAGAATTTATCCAAAATTACACAAATTTACAGGCCATTGCACAAGTTTACAGACCATAATACATTGTGCCTTTTGCTTATAACAGTGAGTAATGTAAACAACCACATAAATGCAGCATTAAGTCACAACTACATAAAGTTACCGTAGTACCTAGTGTACATGTCACTGTTTTACATTTGGGTTATTAGGTTCTTGTTTTTAAGATATCATTATTCCTCTGGATTCCCATTCCCCTCTCCCTTTGCCCTCTTCTTGTTCCCTTGAACCCTTTGCCTATTAGCTTATATTTTGTCCCTCCATCCCTTCCCCCTCCCTCCTCCCTTGTTCCCTTCCCTGTTTCAACAATTTCTTCCCTTTCCCAATATAACACATTTTAGTCCTTATTTACACTTTCAGTTTCTCACATCAGAGAAACATTGTGGATTTAAACATGTATGACCAATATACTTCATTTAAGACTATGATCTCAAGGTACATCCATTTACCTAGAAATGTCTCAAACTTACCATTTTTCATGGCAGAGCAGTATTCCTTTGTATAAAAAAAATCTTCTTTATCCATTCATCGGCTGATGGGCATTTGGGCTACTTCCAAGATTTAGATAGTGTGCCACTATAAACATAGGTGTGCATATATCACTGTGGTATGATGCTTTTAATTCTTTGGGGAAGATACTGAGAAGGGGAACAGCTGGGTCAAATGGAACCTCTAGTCTTACTTTTTGAGGAATCTCCACTGTGATTTCCACAGTGGTTGCACCATCTATATTCCCACCAACAGTGGAGAAAGGTTCCCTTTTCCCCCACAGACCCTCCAGCATTTGTTATTGGCTGATTTAGTGATAATAGCCATTTTTTCTATTGTGAGATGGAATCTCAGTGTTATTTTAATTTGCATCTCTCGAGTGACCAGTGATGTTGAACAGTTTTTGTTTATTTGCTGTTTCTACCTCTTCATGTGAGAAGTCTCTATTCATTTTGGCTGCCCATTTTTGGACTGGGTCTTTAAATTTCGGTAGTCTGATTTTTTTGAGCTCTTTGTATATTCTAGATATTAGTCTTTTGTTAGAGGAACACCTGGCAAAAGTTTTTCCCACTCTGTGTGTTGTCTTTTCATTCTGTTGATGGTTTCTTTTGCGGTGCAAAAGCTTTTTAACAAGATGAGATCCCAGTTGTTGATTCTTTGTGATATTTCCTGGGCACTTGGGGTTTTGTTCATAAAGTCTTTGCCCATATCAGTGTCTTCACGAGTTCTACCTATTCTGTCCTCCAGTAGATTTAGTGTTTCTGTTTTAATATTTAGATCTTTGTTCCATTTTGATTTTAGTTTAGTGCATGGTGAAAGATGTGTGTCTAGTTTTAGTCTTCAGCATGTGGAAAGCCAGTTTTTCCAGCACCATCTATTAAAGAGGCTATTTTTCTTCCAGTGAGGTTGTTTGGCTCCTTTGACAAAGATAAGGAGACTGAGAGTGTTTTGACTTGTTTCTGTATCTTCTAATCTGTTCCACTGATCATCGGGTATGGTTTTTTGCCAGCACCATGAGAAACCAACAGCCAACATCATAGTAAATGGACAAAAACTGGAAGCTTTCACTCTAAAATCTGGAATAAGACAAGGATGTCCACTCTCACTACTCTTATTCAATATAGTTCTGGAAACATTAGCCAGAGCAATTATACAAGAGAAAGAAATAAAAAGAATAAGGATAGGAAAGGAAGAAGTTACACCATCATTGTTTGCAGATGACATGATACTCTACATAGAAAACCACAAAAACTCCACCAAAAGACTTCTATAATTAATAACCAAATTCAACAGTGTAGCTGGGTACAAAGTCAACGCTCTAAAATCAGTAGTATTCCTGTACACAAATAACACTCACTGAGAGAGAAATTAGGGAAACAACACCCTTCACAATGGCACCCTAAAAACTGAAGTACTAAAAAAAAAAATAAAAAAATAAAAACTGAAGTACCTAGGAACTGATCTAACAAAGGAAGTAAATAGATCTATACATTGAAAACTACAGTGCTCTGAAAAAAGAGATTGAAGAGAATATCAGAAAATGGAAAGATAGCCCTTGTTCTTGGGTAGGAAGAACCAATATAGTGAAAATGGCCATACTTCCAAAATTATTATGCAGATTTAATGCAATCCCAATTAAAATATCAATAGCATACCTCACAGACTTAGAGAAAACAGTCCTAAAATTCATTTGGAAACAAAAGAAATCTAGAATACCAAAAGCAATTCTGGGCAATAAAAGCAAAGCAGGGGCCATCACAATCCCTGACCTAAAACTGTATTACAAAGCTACTGTGATAAAAACAATCTATACTGAATTTGAACAGACTTTTGTTTAGTCATTATTCTCTAAACAGTATAGTACAGAAAATATTGACATAGCGTTTTCATTGTATAAAATATTATATATGAGTTAGAGAGAATTTTAAATACATGGGAGGATAGTCATATGTTCTATGAAAATACTATACCATTTTAATAAGAGACTTGAATATCCACAGATTTTGATATTCAGTAGGCACCCTGGAAAAAATACCCACTGATGATACTAAGAGATAATTGCCCTATTATTTGTTCAGTTCACAAGTGAATATATATATATATATTATGACCTGGAACAATTATAAGCAATTTAAGTAACTTGCTGTGGGTCATAGAGCTAGTGGCAGAGCTAGTTTTTGGATCCAAGTAGTCTAATTTCAAAAGCACTCCTTAACCACTAGGTTACACAGCATCTCTTATGATGTGGCAATTCTAATCTACTTAGTCTCTAAGATAATAACAACTACCAAAATTTTCTTCTCCTTCTGGCTGGTGTCCCCACACCACGACCCTCCTATGGAGAAACTTTATTTTGTTATTCATCTTACCTCAGCTATCTTCTTAGGGATCATTCCCACCTACCTACCTTTGCTAGTTATGAGTTTTGAGACATAAGACAAATCGCTTGATATCTCTTTCAGTTTCCTCTTCTGTACAATATAAATTATATCCACCTGATAGGACTGTTAATAGTGTCTGTATTATCCTATACCAACCAACCAAAACCAAGCCAGCCACACATGACTGGCAGCCAGTAAAGCTAAATATCAGTCTTCAAATCCCCTTTCATCACCTTGAGATCATTCATTTTACTGCTGCCCTGGTTTCTCATTCTCTCGAGGCTAGTCACTTTAGGTATTTCCCTCTTGACCTTGGATACAAATCCTTTGTCTGTCTTCAAACGGGTCTTCCAGACTTGATAATTTTGGTTCTTATCACTTGGATCCTCAGTGCTGCCCAGGAAAAGGCTTGTATTTGCCCTCTGATGCTGCCTGTTCTTGGCTATTCCAGCTATCTATATATACCCAAATCCTATACCTACCTATCAAAGGTCCAGTCCTAGGCTACTGCAAAGGGCCATTTGTTAGGATGTGTTGTGCAACAGAACTGTTTTCTAATTTTATTTATTTTTATTAATTTAATTTAATTTAATTTTTCCAATACTAGGGATTGAACCCAGGGTCTTCACACTGACCCCAGGTTCTTACATCCCCAACCCCTTTTTTATATTAATTTAGTTTAGTTTAGTTTGGTTTTTATTGTGAGACAGGGTCTCACTAAGCCATTAAGTTGCCGGAGATGGGCTAAAAATTGTTATCCTCCTAATTTTTCCCTCAGTTTTACCATTGCAGAATTTCCACTCAGGAGTTTTCTACATCTATAATGAACCTTTGGCCCAACCACTGCAACGCAATTATCTTTGCCATTTTTCTACATTACTGTCTCCATGCCAACCTCTTTAGATTCCAGACATTTGAGGATACAATTCAGATGGGAGATTTCACCAGGATTTCTTCCCAATACACATAATCACTACTACTTATTAACATTTGTTATTTGCTAGGCACAGTGATAAGTAATTTATGTGTATTTTTTTGCTTAAATTGACCACCAATAAATATTATTATCCTTATTCTCCAACTACGGTAAGTGAAGCACAGAAAGATTGTGTGAGTCAGCCAGGATCCTACAGTCATCATGTAGCAGAGCTGAGATCTTGATTTAGAGTGTATGACTTTTATATCCCACATTTTAAAACATCGAACACTATTGCCTCCCAATTTACATCATGTCCACTCTACTAAGTGCCCTCAAGTACTTGGTGGGCTTACTAAGTTCACGAAATTCTGATGCTCTTTGCCTTTTCATTTCTGCCAAGCCTTCCTATATAGTTGGTGGATGGCTTCCTGGACTCTTAGCTAAGCCCAGCCTTTTCATGTCTCTCCCTTTGACCCTGTGCTGGTAGAGAACTGGGGGAGTAGGAGGTGGCAAAACTCAGTTTTACAGGGGACAGTTTCAGAAGCCAGTGTAAGAGAAATGCTGTGAATTGGCAAAATACTTATGAGAGCCAGACTTCCACCTCAAAAATTCCCAAACAAGTCATAACTTCTCACTGAGCAAACTAGGGGAAGTCCTGGTCCCATGGCATCATACTGGGCCACCTCACCCGCATACTATCTGGCAGGTGGGCAAAGAAAACAAATCTAAAACCTCAGGGCCTCATTTGATGCAATTGCCTTGAACCCTCTTACCCTACTTCTTCCCTTGCTCTTCACTTTCTTCTCTGTTCCCCTCTCAGTGATCTCTAAGAACAAGCTTGTCCTCATCTTCTGATTCTTCCTGCTTCTCAAAGTTCTACATCAATTCCCTGATGAATTTAAGTTCCTGCCTCTGAAAACCCTAACCTGTCTCTGGCTTATCTGGTCTTAGCTATCAAACAAGTAATTTGGGGTTGAAGAAACAGAGTGTTCAGAAGTTAATAAAGAGTCAATGAGAAAGATGCTTACCCAATGTTCCCACCTAATGTAAATGTCATCTCTCCATCTCCAGAGGGTTTTGGTTCCAACACTACCGGCGAATACCAAAATCCATGAATGCTCAAGTTCTTTATGTAAAATGTCATAGTACTGGCATATAACCTATACACATTCTCCCATATATTTTAAATCATCTCTAGAATAATTATAATGCCAAATATAATATAAATGCTACTTAAATAGTTGTGGTACTGTATTATGTAGGGAGTAATAACAAGAAAAAGAGACACTGGACTCTCATGGGGCTTGCAGGAGAGGAGAGAGGCCCTGCTATGCCCCCATCAGTGAAACCAGAGCCTCGTGGGAACTGCAGGAAAGAGGTCCTGCCCTGCCCCTACTGCAGAAATCAGAGACCTCTGGCCCCTGAGCAAGAGGAGAGAGGCTCCACCACACCTCTGCCACAGATACTGGAGCCTCCTGGGTCCTGCAGGACAGGAGAAAGGCCTCACACTTGCAAACCGCACCAGCACCTCCTGAGCTTCATGGGAGAGAAAAGAGGCCCCTCCTTGCTCCCACCACTGACACTGGCACCTCATGCACTGTAAGTGGAAGGAGAGAGGCTCCACCTACCTGTGCTGCAGAAACCAGCACTTTGTGGTAGGCCCCCAGGATAGGAAGAGGCACAGCCCTACCTTCATCATCAACACGTGCTACACACACCCCACAACACATGGTGGCAAAGGTGTAAACCAAAAGACTCACCTGACCGAGGATGAGACCAACATCTAGGAGGAGAGTGTTGTTGCAGCACTGAAGTGCTACCCTACTGCAGAGACTGGGTGAGAGGCAACCTTAACAGACAGGCTGGGAGAGTGTGAGAGGTAAACAGGGATCTCCTGGGATCTGCTGGTAGGCTCAGATCAGGAGGATCATGGGGCCTGCATACTGTGGTGGTAGGATAGGTTTGGTGGGTACAGTCTTCAGAGGGGGTGGACCTGAAGCAGATGGCATTTAGTCCAGTGATATGCTTGAGCTCTTGCACTACTGCCTACATCTAGCAGAAATTGATGGTCTGAATTACTATAAGTCAACATATGGGTGGCCTAAGTGTCTTCACTAAAATCTTTTTTCTGGTTAAGGGCGGTTCTTGAGTTGTTTTTAGGGTTTGTCAGTATCCAGCTGGTATTTGATGACCTTGTTACTGACTTTACTGCTATAGTCAAGGTGACATAGTGACTGCTGTCAATTAGTTTTTTTCTGTATGCTGAAATCTGGATTTTGTAGGGGTCATAAATAATACTGTGGCAAATTCCCTGAGAACTGGACACTGGGTCAAAGAAGACACAGATTCAACTCAACAAACAAACAAACAAAATAGAAACATGAAAAGACAAAATAGCAAAATGCCTCCAAAAAACCCCAATTCCCCTGAAACTGGAACACGGAGGGGAAGGAAATCATAAGACATAGCAGAAACATCTAAAAACGTGTCAATGGAGGCAAAACAAAAAAAAAAAAATTCCAATAAGGTATTTGGTGAATTTAAAGAAGATAGAAATCTAATCAGATAATAACCCTAATGAAACAAATGATCGGTGGGTCTAGAGAATACACTAATTAAAATCTAGTGGAGCTAAAGAAAGAGATACAAAACATAAATGCCCAGCATACAAAAGAATGGGAGTCCATAAAAAAGTTCCAAACAGAAATCCAGGAGATTAAAACTACAATTGAAATTATGGGCAGCAAAAGCAGCCAATGTGAAGACAGTGTCAGGTCTAAGGGCAAGGCTGTGGTCAATGATCAATTAATGAGAGATACTTGAAAAGCAGCAAGAGCACATGAAAAATGGATCCAACAGCTGCTGGATGACTCAAAGAAAGTTAATATAGGAGTAATTAGACTTGAAAAAAAAAATCAGAAGACAGCATAAAGGGCACAAAAAACCTGTTTACAGGAGTAATAGCAGAAAACTTTCCAGATGTGGAAAAAGAATTTAACATACAGATAAGTAAGGCATATAGAACCTTAATTAGCCATGATCAGAAAACAAAACAAAACAAAACAAAAAAACAAAAAAAAAAACCACTGTACACCACATAATAACTAAAATGCCAGAAATCTAATACAAGAACAGAACCTTAAAGGCTGCTAGAGAAAAGTAGCAAATGACCTATAAAGAAAAACCCATCAGAATTACAACAGATTTCAACACAAAGCATAAAGGCAAGTAGAGCTTGGAATGAAATGTTTCAAGTGCTAAAGGAAAACAATTTAAACCCAGACTGCTATATCCTGCACAATTATCTTTTAAAATATAGAGAGAAATAAGATATATCCATGATAAAAAGCACATAAAATTCATGAACACCAAACCAACACTCAAAAAAATTCTCACGGACAATTGAGAAAGAGACAAATAAGTATAATCTAGAAAGGGACAGTAGCAAAATGTCTAATAGAATCAATACATCAGGTAGGGATAACAGGAAGAAGGGAAAGAAAGAAAAACAGCAACAGTTAAATAATAAAATGATAGGAATTAGTCAATGCCTATCAATTATAATTATCGATGTGAATGGACTCAATTCACCAATCAAAAGACAGATTAGCAGAATAAGAAAGAAAATCCAACAGTATGCAGTATACAAGAAACAGATTTAACACACGCAAAAAAAAAAATCATAGACTAAAAAAATCAAAGGATTTTAAACAGTATTCTATGCAAAGGGAACCTGAAAACAAGCAGGAGTATCTATCCTATTTTTCTACAAACTGGCCTTTAAAACAAAGTTGATCAAAAGTGGCAAAGAAGAACATCATATATTGGTTAACAGAACACTTCAACAGGAAGAAATAACAATTATAAACATATAGGCACCAAACCAAAGTGCACTCAACTTCGTAGAACAAACACTTATGGACATAAAAGATCAGATAAACATCAATACAATTGTAGAGGGGGAACTCAATACCCCACTGTCACAAATAGACAGATCAACTAAACAAAAAATCAACAAAGAAATATAAGAATTTTTGGGGGGTTGCTGGGGATCGAACTCAGGGCCTTGTGCTTGCAGAACAAGCACTCTAACCACTGAGCTAAATCCCCATCCCTGAAATATAAGAATTTAACAGAACAAGCGGATTTAATAGACATCTACAGAGTATTCCACTCAAGAACAAAATGCACGTTTTTTTTTTTACAGCATGTGATACTGTCTTCAGAATGGACCACATAAAACATACGTATGTAAATACAAGCATTTACCAGTTAATAAACACATAAAGTAAATACAAAATAATCAAAATTTTACCATGCATATTATCAGATAAATGTCTAATAAAACCGAAAATCAATAGAATAAACCACAGAAACTATGCAAACATACAGAAATTAACATATTCATGACAGGTCCTTAATATGTATGTCTCTCTTCCAGGTGGCTCTGACTTGAATTTGATCACCTTGTGTTACCTGTGTTGCTCTTTTATTAACATAAGACACTAAAACAAAAACAGTGATTTCTATTTCATGGCCATAATATTAATTGCTGTGGTAAATTTTTCTTTTACTATTCCTTTGTTCTTTCTTGATTATGCTTCTCATTTTCATTTGGGGTTTTCATTTGTAAGTAATATAAATTTTTGTGTACATATATGTATAACTGATTTTGCTCAAATTTAAGAGTATTCAATTTTGTAAAATTTTTTCCATTAGCACGTCAAACACAGAAAGTAGATTACTCATCAGATGAATCTGTAATTATATCTCATCAAAAATAAAGGTCATGAACTGTGACTCTTTAGATGAAGATGCTCGAGAGTTAGATGAATGTAATCTTCTGACCAATATTTTCAGTGAACATAGTGTGGATTTGAATATGAATGTAGATAATCAAGAGGAAAAATAGCAGCCAATAACAGAAAGAAACATGATAGAACGTGAGCACACAGAACTGGGAATGTGAAATTTCTAATAGAAAATATTAATTGCAGTGATCCTTTTGCATTGTACAGATTATTTGTATCCAATAATATACTCGAAATTACAATTGAAGAAACAAATAGATATTCCATTAAATGAGGCTTCAGTGCAAAAAGAAGAAAACATGTGCAATACCAGGAATCTGTTACAATTAGCAAGATGAAAAATTTTACAGGTTTACTATTAATTATAGTAATAGTATCATTACCAGATGTTAGATTACATTGTTCTGAAAATATGTGTGTCATGTTTGTCACATAAAGCGTGCCATGTGACTGTTCATTTGGCTATTTTGAACTGTTTCCATTTCTCTGACAATAAAATATGCATTACTGAATATCCTTTGAATAAGTTTAGAAACATCATAGAAGACATTATTAGTACCTTCAAGAATGTAGTAAAACCTGGAAATTTTTAGTGATAGATGACAGTAGGATTTTATGACAAGGATATCTACATTTTTACCAATGCATCAAAGGAAAATGGCACAAATACAGAATAAAATTATATAAATTATGTTTGCCTAGTGGTTACTTCTGTGATTTACAGATCCATATTGAAAAAAGTGAAAATCCATTGATGCATATTCTTATGATGTTGTTTTGAAATTAATGAATGGCTTATAATTTGAGTACCATATATTATATGAAGAGAGTTATCATTCAAGTATACACCTAGCACAAGAACTTTTTAAAAAGAAATGTATTTTTGCAGCACAGCACAGTCAAATTGAAAAGTTTTTCCAGTACAAGAAGACAAAACAAAAATGTAAATTTATAAACTTTGAAAATCATCCCAATGTAAAATTTGTTAAATGGACTGACAAAACAACTGTTTATATGGTATCAACTTGTAAAATTATACATGTAGATTGAAGGAAAACCTGGAAACATAAAACCTGATCTCGTCTCTGATTATAATAATGGAAAGGAAAGTATTGATTTAGTAGATCATATGTCAGATTACAGTTCCTTAAGAAAAATACTGAAATGGTATTCAAAAGTTTTAATATGGCTAATTTATGGTACAGCAGTTGTAAGCACACATTATATACAGTAGCAACGAAATACTTGTAAGATTTCCATGTTAAAATTTAGAGAATTAATTATTAATAAACTATTAACCCATGAAGAAATGCTAAGGCACAAAACTTAAAATAACATTCACTTTATAGAAGCTTATTAGAATCAGCAAGAAAACCACGAAGGTGATGTAGAGAATGTTACTGAAAATTATCTGAGAAAATGGGTGCTACTGTGGCTGCAAAAAAAAAAAAAGAAAGAAAAAGCTAAACACATTATGACACTTAGTACGCTCTGCACAATTCAGCTGTCTTTCTGTATAAAATGCTTTAAAGAAATTCACAAATCTAAATAAATTTCTTGTAATTTAATGAAATAAATAAATTTGTTGAGTATTGCAATAATTTTAATTTCTAGGAATAGTCTTAATTGATAATTACATTTGGGCAGTAGTCAAATTCAAGCAACTAACTAGATTTGGTCCATTTATAGACTTTTTATTATTGTTATTAGTAAAAGACTGGTAAAAGTGCTTATATATGTTTGTACCACCAGTGGTACAAGCCACCCAGTGGAACAGTCATGCATGTACCACCATTCAAGCTGCCTGATGGGACAGTCGTGCATGTACCACCAGTGATTCAAGCCAGTGTGACTGTGTTACACAACACACACTTGAATATTTTCAATGGGTAACAGAGGAAATTAAGGAAGGAAAAAGAAAGTTTCTAGAATTAAATGATGATGCCAGTACAATATACCAGAACTTATGGGGCAATGAGAGTAGTCCTATGAGGGAAATATATAGCTGTGAATGTCTACATCAGAAAAACAGAATAGGCCCAAATAAACAACCTAATGATGCTTCTCAAGGTCCTAGAAAAGCAAGAACAATCCAAATCCAGAGCATATAGAAGGAAGCAGATTATAAAAATAGGAGCAGAAACCAATGAAATGCAGACTAAAAAAGTAATTGATTCTACAAAGAATCAATTAGTCAAAGAGACGGTTCATTGAAGAATAAACATCATAGGCAAATTCTTGGCCAATCTTACCTTAAAAGGAAAGAAAAGATACAAATGCAATTGGAAATGAAAAATATGAAATCACAATGGGCATCACTAAAATCCAGAAAATTGTTAGCAACTACTTCACAAACATATCCAAAAAATTAGAGAACTCAGAAGAAATAGGGAGATTCCTAGATTCATATGAGTTACTAAAACTGAACCGAGAAGACTTAAAATCTCAAACAGTTCAAGTAACAGGCATTGAAATTGAAGATGTAATAAAAGCACTACCAAGTAAGAAAAGTCCAGGACCTGATAGATTCACATCTGAATTATACAAGAACTTCAGGGAAAACCTAGTACTAATACTCCTCAAACACTTTAATGAAATTGAGAAGGAAGGAGTGCTTCCAAAACCATTCTTGGAAGCTTATATTATCCTGACCTCTAAACCAGACAAAGATCCAAACAAAAAGAGAACTATAGGCCAATTTCTCTAAATGCAAAAATCCTTAACAAAAGACTGGTGAACAAAATGAAACAAATCATCAAAAAGTTTACACACCATGACCAAGCAGGTTTCATCCCAAGGATGAAAAGATGGTTCAACATAAGAAAATCAATAGATGTAATTTCTCATATAAGCAGAAGCAAGGGCAGAAATCACGTGATCATCTCAATAGATACAGAAAAGGCTTTTGATAAAATCCAACATCCACTCATATTAAAAACCCAGAAGAAAATAGGCATAGAAGCCTATTTTGATAAAAGCCATGTATGACAGCCTACTGCCAACACCACATTAAATGGGGAAAAAACAAAAACTTTCCCTCTAAAATCAGGAACATGACAACGATGCCCATTATTGCCACTCCTGTTCAACATAGTCCTTGAAACATTAGCCAGAGAAATTAGGCAAGATAAAGAAATAAAAGGGCTACATATATGAAAGGATGAAGTCCTTCTTATTATTTGTAAATGACATGATCCTTTAATTACACAACCCAAAAAACTCCATGAAAACACTCCTAGAATCAATAAATTCAATAAATTCAATAATGAAGAAGGATAAAAAATAAACAAACAAAAATAATGGCATTTCTATACACCAATAATGAACTCACTGAAAAAGAAATTAGGAAAACTACACCATTCACAATAGCATCAAAAAATTAAATTCTTAGGAGTTAACCCAACCAAAGAAATGAAAGACTTCTATAATGAAAATTGTATCACTCTGGAAAAATGAAATAGAAGAGGACATCAGAAAATGGAAAGATACCCTCTCTTTCTGTACAGGCAGAACAAATATAATCAAAATGGCTGCACTACAGATATAACGCAATCACAATCAAAATCTCAATGGTGTTTTTCATGGATATAGAGGAATCAGTCCTAAAATTTATATGGAAGAAAGAAGAGACTCAGGATAGCAAAAGAAATCATGTGTAACAAAAGCAAAACCAGTGACAGCACAATCCCAGACTTGAAGTTATACTATAAAGCTATTGTGATTAAAACAGCTTTGTACTGGCACAAAAATAGGCATGTGGATTGGTGGAACAGAATAAAAGTAGCAGAAACAACCCCAGGCACATACAGCTATTTGATCTTTACCAAAGGGGCCAAAAATATACACTATAAGCAAGACAGCCTCTTTAACAAATGGTGCTGGAAAAATTAGATATCCACACGCAGAAGATTTAGTCTAGACACATATATCTCACCATGTACTAAATTAAATCAAAATAAGATACAAATATAAATATAAGATATAAATATTAAAATAGAACAACTTGCTGGAAGATAAAATTGGTATGACCCTTGAAAATATAGGTGGAAGCAGGGACCTTTTGAACAGAGCTTCAATGGCACAAGATATAATACTGAAAATCAACAAATGGCTATATAATACTGAGATACAATGCTGAGAATCAAATTGAACAGCTTCTGCACAGCAAAGGAAAAAAATGGACAGAGTGAAGAGATAACCTGCAGAATGGGGAAAAATTTTCCAGCTATTAGTTGGACAGAGGACTAACATCTAGAATACATGAAGAATTCAGAGACAGACAGACAGACAGATGGACAGACAGAGAGCAAAATAGATAAATAGAGTAGGAAGTAGGGAGAAGTTCAAATAATTCCCCAAATTTCCTGTTTCAGTGTTTCAAAAGTATTTTAACATGTGTGCTAATTTGTTTCATTTATGCTACTAGATTGTCTTCATTCATTGGAAGGAAAGTTTTGTGCTAGTTTCTGTTTGTTTCTTCTTTGCAAAAGAGAACCTTTTTGTCTATGTCTTATACTCTGAATAACTACTTAGGTCATGATACACTCTGTGTTACTATTGTTATTCTGTTATTATTTTGTTATGAAACTTTGTTTTATTTTTTCACAAAATAAAAGAGAATAAGTCACAAGCCCAACTACATCATACAAAAATAATGTATGAGTTGAACAATGCTTGAATAAGAGCGGCAGAGTGACTAAAGATCTGTGAAATGGTGAGAGACTACACCAGGTTGTACCTGATATCACTTCATACACATGATTTCAACATGGACTTTGACATGCATCAAATTCCAGTTTTTTTCTGGAGCTTTCTAGAATTATGTTTAATATTTTGATCCAAGATTGGCAGATTCCATGAATGTAGATCCTGGTCATATGTAGGACAAACTATATGTGTAACCCTAATTCCTTTCTTCATTATTTTGAAGCTTCTGTTCCCACCCATTCATCACACAAAATAGATTGGTTCATGCAACTGAGAATGTATAACAGCCACCATATTCTCTAAAATATAAATGAAAACACATGTAAAGATGCTATGAATGTGCTTTTGGCAAGAACACTGGAATATCCTGACATGTGACTATACCCTGCAACACCACTCATTTTTTTCATTGACCACAATCACTTGCCTTCAGTTCTTCATATTTGCCTTACTCTCTTCTACAACAAAGTGCAAGCTACAGTAATTTCCCTTTATTCAAGCAAAATATGTTCTAAGACCCCCAATGAATTCCTAAAACCACAGATACTATCAAACACTGTATACACTATATTCTCCCTGTATATACATACCTATATTTAATGCCTTTTCCTATTTTGTTTTGTTTTGTTACTGGTGACTAATCCTGGGACCTTCACACTGACCTACATTGCCTGCCCCTTTTTAAAATGTTTTTTTTTGTTTGTTTGTTTTGGGGGGGTGTCTCACCAAGTCATTCAGTTGCCCAACCTGGGATCAAACTTGCAATCCCACCTCAACCTCCCAGAGTAGCTGGATTATAGGCATGTTCCACCACATCCAACTTTCCATTTTAACTAAGCACTTATCAGGCATTGTGACTATAACATTTCCAATTTGAAATGTGACAAAAAACTGGCCCATATTATATTTCCTTTTTCACAATTTCACAGATAGAAAAAAAATTACCATAGATCTTAGCAACCTCAGCATACAATTCTTTTTCTTACCTTAAATTGAGCAATTTTACCATATGATTTAAGAGAAGCACATTATAGCTTTATTGGCATGGGTGGAATATTATGGTTTACATCTAGATGTCCCCCATGAGCCTCATGATCCCATGGGGAGGGCTTTGAAAGGTGATTAGATTATGGGGGCATTACAGTTAAATTGCTGTTAAAAGTCAGGGTCTGGTCAAAAGAAGCAAGTTAGTGGGGGGTGTGACCAGAAGGTATATCTCTCTTTCCAGCTCCTCCCTTCACTCTCTGCTTCTTTGATTCCATGATGTGGATTCCCTATCTTTTTCCTCCATTTTACCTTTACTTTCACTTCTCTATGTAAGTTTCTTTGCCCTCTTCACTCATAGTACCATTATCTTGCTCACTGAATCCATTGCAACACTTGCAACTTTGCATTTGTTTGATAATGTCATAAATATCTGCCTTTGTCATTGGAATGAAAATTCCCTGAGATCAGGGCTCTTTCATATTATCCACTGCTGTTTCCTCAATGCTTATTATGATCTACACCAAGTAGGCAGACTTTTGTTTGTTTAATTGTGTAGTGAATGGAGGGTCCAAAATGTCTACAAATCAAGTCTTCCAAAGATCTTTGGGTAAATGTATGAACCCCAAGTATTTCCTGGAGTGCATCTGAATTGATTCTTCCTTATCAGCAAAGTTCATACTCAGGAGTTTAACAGCTGTGTAAAGTATGAGGTCTTGGCAAACATGACATGGCCTATGTACTTTCTAGAATAGAGTAATTATGATAGCGGGGTCATGAAGAGATAGTCAACATGCCCATAGTCACTTAGATGGTAAATAGCAGAGCCAGAATTCAAGCCCCAGCCATCTAGTGCCACTTGATTAGCCTTCCTGAACTCAGGTTCACATTTTTATTATTTGTAAAATGTGAACAATGCTGCAAGCTTTCAGAATAAGTATTAAATGAGCTAATTGTCTTTGTCACTTTCTTCATTGGTGAGACACAATATCCCACACCCACAGCACAAGGAGAACAGGTTAATTTGGGCTCCTGTTTACAGTCCATGGTTGTCTGGCTCCAAGGCAGGATGGCAAGTCAGAGGGGCATGGTAGAGAAACAGGTGCTCATGTCATTATGGCCAGAAAGCAGAGAGTCAATAAAGGAGCCAGGAAGAGAAATAGACCTTTCAGGGTCATGCCCACAGTGATCAACATCTTCTCATCAGGCCTCCCCTTCTAACTGCAAATCATCTATAATGCCCTGGTACTCCAATCACCTGCCAAACACATGAGGCCTTGGGGGCCATTTTAGATATAAACCATAACAATGATATATTGAAACTACTCACACATAATAAGTGCATTGTATGGTACCTATTACTATTAGTTTCTTCAAAGATGAAGTGAAGTCAGAGAAGCTATATGCTAGGATCTAATGAAGTACCTGTCCCTCTAAAGCCTCCGCTCATGCTTGCCATGTTTCTCTTCTCTCTCTCCCCACTTCCTGTCATCCTCTGTCCCCCTCTAGCTATTTCTTGTGTTTAAAAAAGGAAGAGAAGGGAAGAGCAAATTGATAGAGAGGGAAGTCAAGAAAAAAGAGGCAGAAATGACAGATATTAAGGGCCAGCTGTCTTTGTTATATGAATACCATCACTTCTCTCATAACAATTATTAGTCCATTGTATTTCTATTTTAGAATACCTGAAATTGAATAATTTCTAAACAATGTAAGTTTATTTCTCATAGTTCTAGAGTATGGGAGTCAATGTATTGGCATGTTCGTTATTTGATGAGGGTCTGGCCTCCATTTCCAATATGGCAACTTATTTCTCCATCCCGTGGTCTCAAGGAGGAAAAGGCTATTTTGGCTCACAATTTTTAAGGGTTTCAGTCCATAGCTGGCTGGCTCCAAGGCAGGGTGACATGGTAGAGGGGCATTGCAGAGGAGAAACAATTCATGGCAGGCAGAAGGCAGGAAAGCAGCAAGTGGTGAAGTAGCAGCAGCAGCAAATGACAAGTCACAAGCAGCAACACCCTTTCTATCTGTTATATCCTATCCAGGCCACCCATCCTTAGTGCAGGTAGTCCTCACACTCAGGGTGGGTCAGCCTTAATCCAAGCATCACACCTTGAATCAATCCCAGCATCACATTCTTGTTTCCAGCATTATATAGCCACCTCCAGAAAGTCGCATCTATAATCGCATGAGGCTTTGAGAGGACATCTATATACAAGCCGTAACATCCTGCCCCGGCCCCCTAGTGACTCATGCACATCCCTTTATGCAAAAGTCATTTAGTCCATCTCTAAGTGTTGCCAAGGTACTAACAGTTTTAACATTGCTGAAAAGTGCAAGTGCAAAGTCTCATCTGATATTTAAGACAAATTCTTGGCTGCAAGCCCCTGTACAAATGAAAAGAAAGTTAAACACTTCCAAAATACAATGGCATAAAATAAACATTTCCATTTCGAAAAGTACAAATAGGGAGATACAAAGGAATGAGATCAAAGCAAGTCCAATATCTGGCAGGGCAAACATTAAGTCCTGTAGTTCCAGGTCCAGCTTCTAAGGCAATCGGTGGCAAGAAGTCCAAAGGCCTTGTGTGGCTCTCCCCCAGGCACTGCTAGTGATCGCAGCTTCCATGACTCCTCTCTTAGCCCAGCTCTGCTCCCTCCTCAGATGGTCCACGTTCCTGTCTTCTCCAAACTGCTGGGGTCTCCACAGCACTTTCAACTTCATGCTCACAGCTTCACACACCACCCTCTCAGGGCCACACTGCCTGGCCTCCCAGGCCTCCTTCTGAAATCTGGGTGGAAGCCTTCCTGACCCCACAACTCTTGCATTCTGCATGCATCTCAAACCAGCACCATGTGGATGATGCCAAGGTCTGCCATCAGCTGTAGCCAGGCTTTCTTCTTTCTTAGCTATAGGGGTTGAGTGCCGATGAATCAAATCTGGAGGAAAAATTTCCCTAGACTGCCACCATTTGGAACTCTTCTCAAAGAAAAATATTTCACTTCTGTAATTTTGAGGCTGCTAAAGGTGGACACCTGCTGGTCCTTGTGATGTCCTCAGGCCATCTTTTCTATTGCCCTCTTCTGAAATACTTGGCTTTTTCTTGTTACTCTTTTCAGTGACCAATTTCCCCTCTGTTCCATCTCTGCAGGCTGCAACTTTACTGGAGCTTCCTTTCTGGCCAAACTCAAAATATTTTAAATCATTCTGCTGGGCTTTTTCTCTCAATTCTCAACATAGATCTTGCTAGGAGCCCCCAACAGTAGCCAAGCCACTGCCTGAACATTAGACTGTCTTGAAATTTCTTCTGGAAGATTAATTAGTCCACTGCCCTTAATCTCAGCCTCAGGCAAAGTCTATGGACAGTAGCAAAATGTAGACAAACTTTCTGCAGAGGCATTACACACATCATCTGGAATCCAATGGCCAATGCAGTCCTTCTCCCCAGCAGAAACCTCCTGAGCCTTGTCTTTACTGGGATCATTTCTCTCAGCATTCTGATAGTCTGAGCTCTGACCAGAATCTCCCATTAAGTACAGTTTAAGGCATTCCAGGGCTGCTTCGTCAACTGGCATCTCCAAACCTTTCCAAATTCTTCCCACAAGCCATTTCCAAAGGTTCCTGAACCAAATGGTCAGGTACAGTCACAGCAATGACCTCACCTTTGGTACCAAAATTTGTATCAGTCAGTGCTTACTAAAGAAACAGATTTAACACAAGAGATACAAATATATAAGAATTTACAAGATTGGTTTACAATGGCCACCCATAAAGTCAGGTGTAGAAGAGTGCTAAAGGTCTGTCTGCACACTGGAGATCTGAAATATCCAGTCAAAAGCCTGGAGTTTACTGTAGTGTCCCATGTTAGTCCATATCAAGAGGCCGAAGGGTCTGCAAGGTTGAAGGGTCAGTGCTGGGGTCTGAAATGTCTGCAGTGGAAGCCAGGAGACGATGTCCAGGTTGAAGGCAAGGACTAGAGTTCCTCCCAAGAAACAGAAGCAAGCCTTTCTTCTTCATTTCCCTTTTATACCATTATGGCGATAATCCTCCCTAGGATAGTTCTTTCACACCCAGAACTATGCTGATCCAATTTAGCTGGACATTTCTTACTCAAGTCAACCCAATCGACCATCACACACTCCAAATGCTAGGAAAGAAGAGGTTAGAGACAGAATTGCTGCTTCCCACACCCTATTCCTAGTGGCCCTTCAAGTACAAAGAAGAGAGTGGTCTCCCCTGCTCTTTCATAGCTCACAAGGAGGTGACGCCTGGTGCAAAGCCTCATGCCACCGTTATTCCACACCAGCCAGCTATGCAACTGAGACAGAAGTCTGCCCTACTTTTCTCTCCCTCAATTTACAACCACACTTACCCTTCTGGTACTTAGAAAAAAAACAGTAGATTGGGAAAGTTAAATGCCCAGCATGACTTTCTGTTACAGTTCACTCCCCACAAAGATATGAGCTCTGAAGCCCCCTAGGGCAGGCATTGGGTGGTTACACTCTCTTGAAATAGTGCTAAAGGGAATGGGAAGAGGTTGATGCTGTGGAAGAGGAAGGGGCTGTAAGGTAAAGTAAGATACCTTCTGTGTTCCCATCCTCTTGATTGGAATGTCTATCAGAAGTGCATCTTGTCATCTTGAGACCATACTCTTAAGTGAAATAAATCAGGCACACTTGTTTAAATATCACATTGTTTCTCTGGTGTGAGAAACTGAAAGTGTAAATAAAGATTAAAATGTATTATATTGGGAAAAGGAAGAAAGCATTCAAATGGGAAGGGGAACGGGGGGGAGGAACGGAGGGAGAAGAGAAATAAGAAATAGAAGGAAAAACATGGAAACAAAGCTTTTGTAAATAAGGAGGGAGGAGGGGAAGGGAGGAGGGGAGGGGAGGGGAAGGGAGAAAAAGGAAGCAACAAGACATATCATATACAGGTACAAAACCCCTATGATGAATGTTATCACTATGTATGCCTAACATGTGCATCTTGTGATGGAGAAGTCCTTACTAGAGGGGATAATAGGGAGCAGCCTGAACACCAAGAAGAAATGGAGCAACTCTAACTGGTCACCCATCATAGTACAAATTGTTCCCTCCAACTCCACTGGGGCCAGAGCCCAAGCCAAGTGATCAGCCACCAGGGCTCCCTGTGCAGCTCTGGAAAAACATGAAGAAAACAGCTGCTTATCATTAATTGCTGATCTGGTAATAAACATTGCTTATGTAGACTTTTGGCCCATTATGTGATTTGACTGTGAAAACAATGTCTCCCAGCAACCCCGTAGGTACTGAAGGACACCAGCTGTGATCGAGGTGAAGCTGGAGGTAAAACTACACTAAAGGGTAAAATGACATCTTTGACACCCAAGCACAGGAGAAGTCAGACAGAGAGAAAAAGTCCTAGGAAAAGAGAAGCAAGAGAAGAGGTAAAGTTGAGGGAGAGGGAAAAGGGAAAGGTACTGGAGGAGAGGAAACAAGCAAAGAATTTCTCAGAGGGCCCCAGATGAGAGCCTTAGATAGAGCTTGCAATCCCTCCCACCCCACTCACTGCATCTTTATTGTTGTTCTCTCTCCCATACTTGTTATCAAGGTAACCAAAGCCACAAATCCACAAACAGTAAGACATGTCGAATCACTTTTTGCTTAAAAGCTATTATCTACCTTTTTTTGTGACTGACAAGGATGCCACTTTGCAAGTAGGTTTCTTTTGTTGCCAAATCTCTTGATTCCATGCTGGTCTCTGTTGTCACTTCACTGAGCTCTCTTGGTTTAGCTGGAAGGGCAGAAGTATACTTTTTAAATTTTCTCCTTCGAGCTCACCCACTACTACAGAATTGCTGATTGGCTTTGGCATCGTTTCACCTGTCCTTTCGGCACTGCCATCTTCCTTTATCCTGATTCCCTCTGTCCAGCCCTCCCCTGAAGATTTCTCTACAGTACTGCATTATCTAGTCAGGGTCCTACTTTCCTTTCTGCTACATAGAGAATGAACTCTGTCAGGGGTGCTAACTGTAGTAGGTGGATTAATGTGTCACTTTTCCTTTTGTATCATTGTTGCATTGTCACAGCACTTAACCCAAAAGAATGGCTCTCAAAAGACAGAATAACAAGTATGACTATAAATATAAGAAATTTGGGGACAGAAGATCTGTCTATTTTGCCCTCTTGGAAAGGCTCATCTTGGGCTAATCTTAAGATAGCACTCTCAGGTCACCAAGGGTGTTGGCCAAAGCTGAAAGATTGCTTCGTTATTTTCTTAAACTGGTTTCTTAAAGGAGCCCTAGAGCTAGTGGAAGTGAGTTTACTTTTGTACTCTATTGTCCAAATTTTCAAGAGTGCTTACCTTCAGAAGCTCCCTATGATGGCTATTTTGTGCCATGACTTTTGCTCAGATGAATACATTTTCTGAAGCTATAGTAATGAGAATTCCAACAACAGAAAAGATGGACTCTTTTGGACCCTGACCTACCCTGCAGAATCGTGCATAACATGTGATTTCTTCCAAACTGCTATGGTCTGGATGTCCCCTAAAACTAATTTGTTGAAACTGAATCCCCACTGTGGTGGTGTTAAGAGATAGGGCCTTTTAGGGAGTGATTAGGTCCTGAGAGCTCTGCCCTCGTGAGTGGATTACTGCTTCGTGAAAGGGCTGGGGAAAATACCGGCAGACCCTTTGTTCTTTCGCTGTGTAAGTACACAGTGTCCTCTCTGCATTGTAACAAGATCCATGGGTAATTACAAAACACATTAAATTTTGAGAAACACAAGTGCTTCGGTTTGAATGTTTTTATTCCCTCTAAATTTCGTGCTGAAATTTGGCCCCTAATGCACTGTACTGAGAGTTATGACCTCTGGGTGGTGAAAGAATGAGGACTCTACCCTCCCGAATGAGTGTAGGTGCCCTGTAAAAGGGCTGGATGGAAGAAGGATAGATGAGCATGATCAGTGCAAGTCTATGCATGTACGGAAATAGTGCAAATCCCATTAATATGTACAGCTAATTAAAAAGATTTGATGAACAGAGTTCATTTCTGCCCTTTCTCCTTCTTTATGTGAAGATACAGCATTTTTTCCCTGAAGAGGATGCAGAAATAAGGTGCCATCTTGGAAATGGAGGCTAGGACCTCATCAGATAACCAACATGCCAATACATTGACTCCCAGACTCTAGAACTGTGAGAAATAAGTTTATGTTGTTTAGAAATTATTCAATTTCAGGTATTCTAAAATAGATATACAAATGGACTAAAATGAAAATTGTTACCAGAGAAGTGAGGGTGTTCCTATAACAAATACCGTTGGCCCTGCATATCCTTGGTTTCTGCTCCCACAGATTCAAGTAGCTGTGGCTTAAAAATATCTGGGAAAAAACTGCATCTATATTGAACATGTACAGACTTTTTCCTTATCATTGTTTTCTAAACCATATAATAACACTGAGTAATTTAGAGGTTATTTGAAGACTATGGGAGATGTACATATGTTGCATGCAAACAATACATCATTTTATATAAAGGCCATGAGCATCCCCTTTAGGTTTTGGTATTCACAGGGGTCCTGGAACCAATCCCCCATGGGTACTACGGAATGAGTGAACATGAGAGTGTGGAAGTAGCTGGCTTTGGAACTGGATAATGGGTAGAGGCTGGAACAATTCTGAAGTGCATGCTATAAAAAGCCTAGATGGTTGTGAACAAATTATTATAAACAATTCTAATGAAGTCCAGGGGAGAACTATAGAGAAATCCTCATAAGTGGTCATGAACAGAATATTGGTAGGAATAAGCCAATATAAAGGATGTTACATGAGATCTCAGATAGAAATGAGGAGTGAGATTTTGAAACTGGAGGAAATGCTGTTCTTGTTATAAAAGTGGAAAAGAACCTGTAGAACTTATGAGCAATGAATTAAGATGTAGCAGAAGAAATAACTAAGCAGCAGAGCACTAAAAGAGCTTCATGGCTTCTTTGAACTGCTCACAGTAAAGTATGAGAACAGAGAAATGATTTAAAGATGGAATTTGTAACCAGAGAGTGGCAGAACACAAACATTTGGAAAATTCTCAGCCTGCCTATGTAAAGATATTAAAAAAAAAAAAAACCTTTTCAGGAGAGAAAACCAAGGATATGGCAAAAACCTTTTGATAAGGAGATTAGTTAATAAGTATAAAAAGAAATCAGGTGCTATTCATTAAGACAATTGGTCAATGACCCCTAAAGCATTTTGGAGATCTTGGAAGTTGCCTCTCTCATCACAAGTCCTGGGGCCTTGAGTGCAAAACAAATTCAAAGAAGGAGCCCAGGGAATCTACGGGACCTCAAGTTTTGAGAAAAGTTCTCAAGTTTTGTTTAACTCTGGAGAATCACTCCTCGGCCACCCAAGCTATGGTTCAAGTGGGTTCAGGTGCAGGGAATACATTATATTATTACAGCACTATAAATGGACTATACTAGAATTGATGGAGATAGAGAACTCAGACTATAAGCACCTATGTGATGCTAACTTTGTAGGTGTGCAGATTATATGAGTTATAGAGGCTTGGATGCCTCCCACTAAATTTCAAAGGATGCTACAGAGAGCCGCACAGTGGGTTAATGCTACAAGAATCATGAAATCAGAGACACCACGGAGAGTTTCAACTAGAACAATGCCTAGTGGACCCACAGAGTTATACTCTCCAAAATGCTCAATATCTGTAGATCTACCAACATACAACCCCAAACTAGTATGGTTGTAGACACTAGACTTCAACCCATGAGAGCTGAAGCATGTATCATATTTAGCAAAGCTATATGAGTAGTCTCCTCAAGTCTTGGGCCCAACCCCTGCCACAGCGTATCCAGAAGGCAAGACATGGAGTCAAAGATTACTTGCAAGCATTGAGATTTAATGGCATTTACCACGTTGAATTGTGTATTTACTTGGGACTTGGTACCACTTTCTTCCTGGCTATTTCTTCTTTTCGGAATGAGAATATCTATTCTATGCCTGCCCCACCATTGTATTTTGGAAGCACATAATGTATTTGATCCCAGACTCACGGATGGAAGGGGAACTTGCCTTAGAACAAAACCCATCTTTGAGCTCAATGATACCTGACTCAGACTTTGGACATTAGATTTTGAGCTGATGTTAGAAAGGCACTTAGGGTAGAATGAACTTATTTTTTCATGTGAGAAATACATGAATTTTAGGGGCTGAGACAGAATGCTATAGTTGGAATTTCCCCCAAGTCCTATGTATTGAAACTTAATCTCTTATGGGAGTATTAAAAGGTGTAGCCTTTAGAAGATGATTAAGTCCTCATGAATTGAATTAGGTGCCATTACAAAAGAGTTTAACAGAGTTCGACTGTTCCCACATCTATCCCTTCTGCCATCTAAAGGCGCAACATTCTTTTCCTCTAGAGGTTACCAGAATACTAATACCAACCTCCTGGCCCCTTGATCTTGGATTCCCAGCCTCCAGAACACTAAGAAAGAAACTATTGCTTTTAATACTGTCATAAGAGATTAAGTGCTGTTTATAGATTCCCCCGTCTACAGGGCAATTTTATTATGTAGCAAAAATGGAGTGATGCACAAACTATTCAATTTCAGACTAATTAGACAAAGCGAGGTGATTTGCAAGATGATCAACATTCACAGAGAAAGAGATAGAGGACCGAAGTCAAAGTCTGCCACAGTCTACCCTTGGATAGTCATGTAGGCCTGCCTCTGCGTTCTGCAGTCCCACATCTCAATTGCCTTTTGTTCCACTGAGCTGTGAGCCAGATCAGAAAAGCAAGTCTATTACTTCTTCCAAGTGAGATGGCAGAGTTCCAAGTGCAGGAAGGAAGCAATCTTATCAGAGCTCTGGCCCACTGATAAACCCACAGAAGGAAATCATTGAGTTTTAATTTGAGAAAGGGAAGTCTTAGATAAAACTAGGAATTATCTGGGAGTTTCCACTTTAAAGTCCTTTTTTCCACATCAATAGGAAAGCTTTTTATCATAGCTAGAGTAATTTATTTGTGGTCTTAGAGCTGAAATACTGTCTGCCTGCTTAGAGCTGTTCATAAGACATTTTGTAATGACTAGTCCCTCTCATACCCAAAAGATAGCTCTTCTTTTTTCCACCCCATTTCCTTTTTTGATTCCTCAAGGATTTTCCTAGAGGCCCAAACACTCTCTGAGGCTTTCCAGAATTGTATTTAGTTTTCACAACAGAAGATACAAGGACAGATGAGACAAGGACACTCCCTGGACCACATATCAAAAGAAGTTCTAGAACTGCTTTTGTTGTAGATATATTAATATAGAGGACTGTCTAATGTCTGGAACTGTCTAGAATATATTCCTCCAAGGTCATTTTCAATGCTAGGCTGAGAATTCTGTGTCATGTTTTAGGTTTTACAGTTAATCAGTTAGTTAGTTAGCTTGTTAAATTATTTTCATATTCAATGATACCCCAAACACATTCAGGTAGTGAACAGAGGCACTGAGGAAAGTGGTCTGGAGGATGAGGTAAATACATAAGTGTACAAATGAACTGTGTGGCCAGAGACTTTCAATTTGAATGAAACCTTTGTGTTGAGCAATGATCTTCAGTCTTCTTTGTTATCTTAGATTTAAGATGAGTTCTTAAGAGGCAGTGACTTAAAGGCCTTTTGGAGAGTTAAGGAAGAGTAGAAACCACAATAAAGAATAGAAATCCCTTGAATTTCATTCTTGTACCCTGAGTTTAGGAAATACTGTAATGTAGGCAGTTATGTAAATTAGCTTGCTTAATTTTTTTTGTGTTGAATGATATTCTTGAACCACACTCACATAGAGAACACATACACTGAAGAGAGTGGTCTGGAGAATGAGGTAAATATATAAATATATAAATGAACAATAAATTCATTTTTAACAATCTTTTGTAAAGATAATTTACATAGTATGAAATTCATTGAGTTGCAGTGTAAAACCCATGGCTTTTAACATTTTAAAGAGATGTGCAACCATCAACATCATCTAATTTTAAACATTTTGATCACCCTATGAATAAATCCCATATCTTCATTCCTTCTAAACCCTTCTGCCAATCCTTTAGAAATCACTAATCTATTTTATGGCTCTATAGATTTGACTATTCTGGGTATTTCATATAAATAGATTGATACGGTGGTTTTTTTTTTTGGCTTCTTTCACTTACCATAATATTTTTAAAGTTCATTTATACTGTAGCATGTGTCAATACTTAATTTCTTTTTAAAATTTTTTAGTTTTTTATACTACATGTTTGCGATATATAGCATGTACATCCCTTATGTGGAGTTGGTACATGTACATAACACAACCTAATTTCTTTTTTCATTCCTTTTCCTTCCTCTCCCCCCTCCATCTCTTGACCACCTTCCCATTTGAGAAACGTCCATCTCCCTACTTCCTATTATGTAATACTTTATTTCTTTTTATGGCTTTTTATGGCTGAATAATATTCCATTATATGGACTTACCACATTTTGTTTATCCTTTTGTCTGTTGAAGGATATTGGGGTTGTTTTCACTGTTTTAACAGCCAGTGTGAATAATGCATCTATTCATACACATGTTTTGTGTGGAAAAGAGTTTTCATTTTTCTTAGGTACATAGCTAGTAATGGAATTGCTGGATCATGTAGTAGTTGTACGTTTAATTTCTTGAGGAACTCATGTTATTCTCCACAGTGCTTGTATTAGTCAGCTTTCCTGTTACTGGCCACAATACCTGACACCCACATCCTAAAGGAAGACAGAGTTAATTTGGCTCATGTTTCAAGGGGATAAGGGATTCAGTCCATCATCAGCTGGCACCAAGGCAGAAACGTTGAAGACATAATGGAGCAAAACTGTCTAGTTCATGGATGCTAGGAAGCACAGCAGGGGAACAGTGCCACAGTGGAAGGGGTTAAGGGACTCAAAACAGAACTCAAGGTCACACTTCCATGACCACTCAGACCATTCATAAGTGTCCTCCACCAATTCCTCAGGTGTATCCCAAAGTCAATCAACTTGACACTATACCTTAGCGACCATCATCCTGGATCATTATACATTCCCACCAACAATGAATGAAGATTCCGATTTCTTCACATCCTCAACCATGCTGGTTATTTTCTGTATGTTTTGATCTAGCCATAATAATGAGTGTAAGGTGGTATCTCATAGTAGTTTTATTTTGCATTTCCCCAATGACTAACAATGTTAAGTACATTTTCATGTGTTCAGTGGCTATTTATATATCTTCCTCAGAAAAATGATCATGCAAATAATTTGTTCATTTTCAAATTGGGACTTTTTTTTTCCTTTTTATTATTGAATTGCAACAGCTCTACATACAAATCCCTTAGTGTGGTGGACTTATTGTGGTCAGTTGAACAGGAATGCCCAGCTGGATTCAGTTGGTGTGGTTCTGGGCACAGAAGATCTACCTGGAGATTGTTGCCAATACAACATAAAAGAGAATGGGAGCAGAAGATGGGCACTGGCTGTTTCCCAGGAGAAGCTCTGTTGCAACTGGTTCTCCAGAAGGGACCCAGCTGTTCTCATACCAGAAGGAGCTTGGGGCCTTGCTGTCATAAAGGATAGCTGCAGTTTGCTTCAGGGGACCTCTGGTCTTCATCTCCACTGTGAGTGTCATACCATGGCTCTGGTGTCATATCATGGCTCAGATTTCTTTAGACTTTTAGTGCAGACAGATGTGCATGAGATGGTGTTGTGGGCTTCCAGGCCTTATTGGTTCTTTTGGGTCTCCAGTGTATAGATAGATGTTCTGCACTGTTCCTGCATTTGGCTTGTGTGTGTGAATGTTGTAACTTGGACTTGTCCTGTATTAAATCTGCTCTCTTGCAAACCATTGACTCTAGAAAAGTAACTAATACACTTAGTAAATTCAATTTTTTAAAAATTAAGAAGCATCCTAAAGGATTACTGCTTTGTTGTCCAAAATTTCTGTCAACACCTAACATAGTTGAGCAATCTTTCTCCTATTAATTTTATTACTTCAAGGGTTCTGCCTCCAGTTGAGAGATAATAACACACCTGGCATATCTGATTCCTCTGTAATGCTAAAAAGCTCTACTGTTGGTGTTTTCAGGTTAACCTTACCTAAGACACTGGATGTCCCAACTATCCTCACTACTTGCCAACTAAAGACTGGTTACAATACAACCCCTGAGTATAAACAAACAAGAAAAAGATGCAACACCACCTCTTGTACTCAAACCAATACACAGTAAACGAAGAACACACTAACCATTAGTTTGGCTCATGGATGACACTATAATGGTTTCAGTTGCCCTCACACATTAGTCAAATGAGGAATTTAGGTCTTTCAGCACCTTGAATCATCTCACAAAATTTTTCTATGCCTACTTTCTTTGCCATCTCTCCTATATGATGGCATCTTCCTTCAAAGAAAACAGAACCATCCACTATACCCATTTAAATTATCTGCTGAAAATCAATGTATTTCAAGTAGGTAACCTAATAAGTGAAACAACCCAGTACCAAATGTAGTGGAGACTCCAGGAAAGTGAAAAGCAAATACCCAATGTCTGTACTACTTGGCTCTATTTGATTTTGCTTTGGAGGACTGTGGATCTCATGTTTCCAATACTTTTTATTTTGGAGAATAGAAAATGAAAATTTGAATTTTTATGTGAAAAATTCTTTTAGACACTGGCAATAAAGTTGATATTAAAGAAAAACTTCAGGAAAAACAAAGCATGTGTGCTAGCTGGATCTGGCCAATGAAACCACTAATTTACAAACTCCATTTTTTTTTTTAATTTTTTAAATTTTATTTTAATGGCACATTTTAGATGTGCATATTGATAACATTCATCATAGGGGATTTGTACCTGTACATGACATATCTTGTTGCTTCTTCTTTTCCCATTCCCCCTCTCCCTCACCCCCTCCTCCCTCCCTATTCACAAAAGCTTTGTTTCCATTTTTTCCTTCCATTTCTTATTTCTCTTGTCCCTCTGTTCCTTTCCCCCTCCCTTGTTCCCTTTCCCATTTGGACATTTTCTTCCCTTTCCCAATATAATACATTTTAGTCTTTATTTACACTTCATTTTCTCACACCAGAGAAACTATGCGGTATTTAAACATGTGTGTCCGATTTATTTCACTTAAGAGTATGGTCTCAAGATGCATCCATTTACCTAGGAATATCTCAAGCTTATCATTCTTTATTGCAGAGTAGTACTCCACTGTATAAAAAAAAACACATTTTCTTTATCCATTCTGCTGTTGATGGGCATTTGGGCTGCTTCCAAGGTTTAGCTATTACAAACTGTGCTGCTATAAACATGGGTGTGCATATATCACTGCGGTATGATGCTTTTAATTCTTTTGGGAAGATACCAAGACGGGGAATAGCTGGGTCAAATGGAATCTCTGGTCCTAGTTCCCTGAGGAATCTCCACACTGATTTCCATAGCGATTGCACCAGTCTACATTCCTACCAACAGTGGAGAAGTGTTCCTTTTTCTCCACAGCCCCTCCAGCATTTGTTATTGGCTGATTTGTTGGTAATAGCCATTCTTTGTGGAGTGAGGTGGAATCTCAGGATTGTTTTAATTTGCATCTCTCCAATGACCAGTGATGTTGAACGTTTTTTCATATGTCTATCTGCTGTTTCTACTTCTTCATCTGAGAAGTATCTATTCATTTCTGCTGCCCACTTTTGGATTGGGTCTTTAAATTTGGGGGGTCTGATTTTGTTGAGTTCTGTATATATTCAAGATGTTAGTCCTTTGTCAGAGGAATAGCTGGCAAAAGTTTTTTCCCACTCTGCGGGTTGTCTCTTCACTTTGTTGGTAGTTTCTTTTGCTGTGCACAAGCTTTTTAATAAGATCAGCTCCCAGTTGTTGATTCTTTGTGATATTTCCTGGGCAACTGGGGATTACAAACTCCATTTAAAATACTACATGATTCTTCCTCCTATATTCCCTGTCACTAGCAGCATAACCCAGAATGCCATTGCTTCTCACATTCTTAATTCTTCCTCCTTCAGAAGTTATCATGTTTTACACACTACTTTATCTTGACTCTCTCTTCTTCATTGCATACATAAAAACATTTGTGTGTGTTTTTTTTTTATTTTTTTAACCAAGAACATGTATTGGTACATTGTACATATAATGATCACATTCATCACATTTATTTTGTACCTGTACATGGTGCCTCTTGGTTCTCCCCCCTCTTCCCCACCCCTCCCCTCTGTTCCCTCCATCCCTATTTACAGCAGGTTTATTCACATTTCTCCATGATTTCCCTTTCCCCTTTCTTTCCTTTTTTTCTCTTCCTGATTTTCCCCTCCTCTCTTGCTAGTACTCCTCTCCTTTGTATATTATCTTCCTTTTATATAATATCTATTATACCTCTTTGTCCTTATTTACACTTATGATTTCTCATATCAGAGAAAGAATTCGATGTGTACTCATGAGTGTCTGATTTATTTCACTTAATAGTATGTTCTCAAGGAACATCCATTTACATACAAATGACTCTAGTTTATCCTTCTTTATGGCAGTGTAGTACTCCATTGTATAGAAAAGCCACATCTTCTTTAGCCATTCATTGGTTGTTGGGCATTTAGGTTGTTTCTGAGATTTAGCTATTACAAATTGTGTTGCTATAAACATGGTTGTGCATATATCCCTGTGGTACGATGATTTTAATTCTTCTGGGAAGATCCCCAGTTGGGGAATAGCTGGATCAAATGGAACCTCTAGTTCTAGTTGTTTGAAGAATCTCCATATTGATTTCCATAGTGGCTGGACCAGTCTACATTCCCACCAGCAATGGAGGAGGGTTCCTTTTTCCCCACAGCCCCGCCAGCATTTGTTGTTGGTTGATTTTTTCATAAACGCAGTTCTTTCTGGAGTGAGATGGAATCTTAATGTTGTTTTGATTTGCATCTCTCGAATGACGTGATGTTGAACACTTTTTCATATATTTATTTGCCATTTTTATTTCTTCATCTGAGAAATGTTTATTCATTTCGGTTGCCCATTTTTGGATTGGGTCTTTAAATTTGAGAGGTTTAATTTTTTTGAGTTCTTTGTATATTCTAGATGTTAGACCTTTGTCTGATGGATAGCTAGCAAAATTTTTTTTCCCAGTCTGTGGGTTTTCACCCTGCTCTATTGGTGATTTCTTTTGCTGTGCAAAAGCTTTTTAATAGCATGTGGTCCCAAGCACTGATTCTTTGTATTGTTTCCCGTACAGTCTGGGTTCTGTTCATAAATTTTTTCCCTACCCCTATGTCTTTGAGGGTTCTTCCTATTCTATTCTCCAGTAAATTTAGTGTTTATGTTTTAATGTTTAGATCTTTGACCCACTGTGATTTAGTTTAGTACATGGTGAGAGACATGTGGCAAGCCAATTTTTCCAGCACCATTTGTTGAAGAGACTAGCTTTCTTTCAGTGAGGGTGTTTGGCTCCTTTGTCAAAGATGAGGTATTTGAGTGTGTTTGGAGTTGTTTCACATTTGTCTTTAAAGAGTAGCTTAATGTACTGATAAGAAACCTGAGTCTTGGAGTCCATGGGCCCTGTATTGTACCCCAGCCCTGCCAATTACTATCTGTGTGTCTTTAGGCAAGTTACTTTATCTCCCTGCATGTCAGATTTTAGTAAATGTATTTGACAAAATAAAGTAGTTTATAGGCTTATTTTGAAGCAATATATTTAAAGAATCTATCACATCATAATGCTCAATAAATATTAAGGTTAATCTTTCATTCTTTATTTTCTATTTTTAATTTTTTTAGTATATATTTGCAGTTCACAATGTTCCCATTCCTTGTGTGGAGCTGTTACATATACTCAACACATGTTAATTCCTTTTTTCATCTCCTTCCCTTCCTCTCCTTCCACCTTTCCTCCATCTCTTGATCCCCTTCCCATTTGAGAAAGATCTATCTCCCTACTTTTTATCTATCTTTTATTTTACTCCTTATTTATAATTTGGATTTTTCATATGTCTTAGTTATTCTTTTCATTGCTGGGACAAAATACCAGGCACCCAAAGTTAAAAGAGGAAAGGTTTATTTAGCTCACAGTTTTGGGAGGTTTCAGACCATAGTCAGCTGGCTCCAAGGCAAGGTGGCAGGGTAGAGAGCTATCACAGAGGAGAAAGTTTATGGTGCAGTAGACAGGAGGTGGGTAGCAGCAGCAGAATTAAGCCTGCCTTTCTTTTTTTATCCCAAACAGGCTACCGACCTTTTATGTGGTGCCATCCACATCCAAGGTAGGGCTTCTGTCATCAGTGAATCCATTCAGCCACACCCAGAACCATGCTAATTCCAATTCATGGACTAATTTAGTATCACATACCCTAGATCCAGCATGACACACCCATGATCCAGCCACCAGCCCCACCTATGACTATGTGAGGCTTTGGGAGTACACTAGATACAAGCCATACTATCATATAATAAGAGAAAGCATGTGATAGTTGAACTTCTCTGTCCAATGTATTTTACCAAACATTATGATCTAAAGGTGCATCCATTGTCCTGAAAATGACTCAAATTCATCTTTCTTTATGGTGGAGTAGTACTCCACTGTGTATAAATACAATGGTACTTCAGTTCATGAAGTTATTTTGTTCCATGGTTCTGGGGAAGATGGCTACACTGGCGTTCCAGTGGGGAAGATGGCAATGGTTGTGTTCATCATCTGATGCAGAGATTGAGAATGGAAGCCAAATTTTGCTAAATGCTTCTTTTTGTAAACAGAAGTGTTAGTGACCCGAGGTATTATTATACTATATTTTCTTTATCTGTTCATCTGTTGATAGACATATGGGCCGCTTCCAAGATTTAGCTATTATGAATTGTGCTGCTGTAAGCATGGCTATGCATGTATCACTGCAATATAAAGTCTTTAATACTTTGGGGAAAGTACTCGGAGGGGAGTGGCTGGGTCAAATGGAATTTCTAGTTTTAGTTTTTTGAGGAAACTCCATATTGATTTCCACAGTTGTTGTACTAGTTTACATTCCCACCAACAGTGTAGAAAGACTCTTTTTTCCCCACAGCGTCATCAACAATTATTATTATTTGATATTTTGATGATAGCAATTCTTTCTAGGGTAAGATGGCATCTGTGTTGTTTTAACTTACCCTTCTCTAATGGTCAGCAATATTGAGCATTTCTTCACATGTTTATTGGCTATTTGTATTTCTTCTCCTATGAAGTATCTATTCATTTCTCTTGCTCATTTTTTAACCACTTAACAGTCTGCCTCAAGTGTCACTCAGGCATTGCATTTGTGTATGTAGTGACTATCTTGAGCGTCACTCAGGCAGGTGGAATTTCAACCAGTCAATTCTTGTATTGACTAAATTTGCTAAAATTGTTGTTTTTACATTTCTTGTTATATTATAGCAATTAAAAATATGCAATTTTTGGTCACTCTGTATTTAAATAATTGGGCTCATAAGTGGTTAATTAACACTATCTGACACTTGATTCATTGGCACCCTTAACTCAATTTATTTCTCCTTTCAACTTTCACTTCTTTTCTTGAATTTTATTTTAATGGTACATTTTAGATGTACATAGTGATAATATTCATCATAGGGGATTCAACTTTCACTTCTTATACCTGCATTATTTACACCACACACACACTATGATATTCACAAGCACCAGCACTTATCTGAATTCTGTCTGTGTCATTTGATTGACCCTGCTCACTTTCCTGTGCTCCATCCCAAACTGTATACTATTCTCATATATTTTTTCTTGTTAAATCTAAATGATAGTTGTGTATTTTCGTGTTTGTCAATCTGTGAAGCTTCTAATAAAACAAATCGTGTATACCCTATTTGGCTCTTTGAATGGGCTTCTGGGACAAGAGTCCAGACTCAGTTTGCATCAAACATCTTGGCCCACCTAATAACATCTGTCTATTCAGTTTTGTATCATACCAGCTCCATCAGACAGGTCTCTCTGTTTTGCATCGCATGAGGTCTATTTCATAAAAGGTTAGGGTTAGGGTTTCATAATGGATAGAAAACGAAAGGTTTTCACTTAGTGCTATTCAATTCTTCACATGCAAATGAACTCTGATAACACGATCCACCATCAACTCAAGCTAAACAGGGAAAAGAAAAGAGACATTTATACCTGGGAGGCTATTATAGGGCCATGTGAGTCTCACCGACTTTAATCAAGTAGGATAACTCAGTTTACTGGGTCAATATAGAAAGCACCTGCCTAGGTTCTCAAGTAATAATCACAGGTGATGGCTAAGAAACTATGAATCTTATTCCAGATTTCATACTCCTCCTATATTCTATCTGATTCTTTCCATTTTCTCTTCTGAATAAGTGGACACAATTTGAACACTGAGATCTGGAGGCTAATCCAGAAGAGAATTTCCAAATGTACGTTTCACAGGAGAATATTAAAAATATAGTCTCCCAAGATGTCTCCTTTGAAAAAGACAAAAGACAACACTTATTGGAATCTGTAGTTCTGATATGTTTGTATGTAAAAAAGTCACATTCATCATCATTGCCTTAAGTTTATATCTCATTCGTGAAGGCCCACTTCACTTCAGAGTCTCACAAGCACATCCCACTTCCACTTTTGAATTGTCTCCAAAACAGTATTTTCTGCTTGGAATACTTTTCCCTCAGGCAGCCAAATGGTCTTTCCCATCATTTAAACAGCTTCTGAAATTCCATGAATTCTCCACTCTTCTAAGATTGATTGGCCAACTGACAGCGATGTTTCCTTTGGTTCAGCCTGCACATGAAACAACCACAGCAGTTCTGTCCTTCCTGAACATGTATTTAGTTGTCATTGCTTCAACCTTACTAAAGTACATTTACCTTTTCTTTACTTTGATAGAATTTGTTCCAATCACAAATTGAACAGTCTATATAATCTTCTCTGCTCCTACCAGGAATGAGAACAGCTTAAGGTAACAAGGTGGAGAAAAGAGAGGGAGAAAGAGAAGGCAATTTTGTGCCTGGTCCCCATATCCAATCTGGGGCCTTCATCTCTCCATGCTTGATAATAGGCTATTGACTTGGAATCAGTGAAAAGGAGAAAGGAGAAGGCGAAGAGATTATAAAGTAGGTCCTGACAAATTGCTTGTTCTTAGTGCCTCCCTCCACTCAGTGACAATTCAACACCTGTGAGAATTTTTCTGGAAACTCCCAAGACTCTTTAGAATTTGAAAACATAGGTTCACCAAGTGAGACAGAGACTTGGCATTCTTTAAAGTAAGAAACGTGCCCCAAAGCTGGCATGGCTGGTAATTTTGATATGTCTACTTCATTGGATTAAGAAATGTCTTGCAGATTAGAGAAGCATGCTCCTGGCTGTGTCTGGATGGGTCATGGAGGTGTGTTCTCTGTTACCATATATAGTTGTGTTCTCATCCCTTTCTGGGACTGTTCCTCTACAACGACCATGAATTAAGCAGTTTTGTTCTGTCATATATTTTCACCATGAGGTTTCTGCCTTAGCTCCTGTGAACTCTGTACTGAAACTGTGTGTGAAATTAAATCTTTCCTCCTTTAAATTGTGAGTTTGGATTTTGTATCTCAGCAACAAGAAAGCTGAATAATACCTAAAATTGGTACCAGAGGATCAGAGTGGTTACCGTGACTGTACCTGACCATGTGACTTAGACGCCTTTGGAACTAGTTTATGGGAGGAGTTTGGAAAGATTTGGAAGAGGGGGCTAGAAAAGACCTAGAATGCTGTAAGCAAGCTCGACGGCTAACTCTGATCAGAGCTCAGATCAAGACACTAATAGGAATGCAGACAATAAAGTCCAGGCTCAGGAGATTTCAGTTGTTAACAAGGATTCCATTGGCATTTGGACTAGAAGGCGTGTATGTTACACTTGGGCATAAAATTTGTGTGCATCTTGCCCATGTCCTGAAACTTTGCAGGAAAGTGATTCGGCCATTAGAGTAATTTACGTGGTAGAGGAAACTTCAAGACAGTTAAACATTTAGGCCATGTCTTGGATATGCTTGCTGCTTTTAGTCACATTTGTAGTGAGAATCAGGGACAAAGGGCAGAGTAGAAAAATTTGAAAACTTACATTTTGGGGCAGAAGGAACCATGCAAATTGGGGCCAAAGAAGGTATGCCTGCTAATGAGATTAGCACCAACAAAAGGAAACCAATTATGTTGTACGGGGGCAAGAAGATGCCTTGAGAACAGCTCAGGAATCTTGACTTAGTATAATTGTCTTATATATTTTATATTTTTTTGCCTGTTAGTATGGTCTCCAGTGCATACATAGACATTCTGCACTCTTCCTGCATTTGGCTTGTGTGTGAATGTTGTAACTTGGACCTGTG